>JBAMJR010000221.1:390000-435785 GCA_038501785.1 Myoxocephalus aenaeus
ATGAGGTATATAGTCTAGAAGCACCTTCATGAGGTATACAGTCTAGAAGCACCTTCATGGGGTATAGAGTCTAGAAGCACCTTCATGAGGTATAGAGTCTGGAAGCACCTTCATGAGGTATATAGTCTAGAAGCACCTTCATGAGGTATATAGTCTAGAAGCACCTTCATGAGGTATAGAGTCTAGAAGCACCTTCATGAGGTATACAGTCTAGAAGCACCTTCATGAGGTATATAGTCTAGAAGCACCTTCATGAGGTATATAGTCTAGAAGCACCTTCATGAGGTATACAGTCTAGAAGCACCTTCATGAGGTATACAGTCTAGAAGCACCTTCATGAGGTATATAGTCTAGAAGCACCTTCATGGGGTATATAGTCTAGAAGCACCTTCATGAGGTATAGAGTCTAGAAGCACCTTCGTGAGGTATACAGTCTAGAAGCACCTTCATGAGGTATACAGTCTAGAAGCACCTTCATGAGGTATACAGTCTAGAAGCACCTTCATGAGGTATATAGTCTAGAAGCACCTTCATGGGGTATATAGTCTAGAAGCACCTTCATGAGGTATAGAGTCTAGAAGCACCTTCATGAGGTATACAGTCTAGAAGCACCTTCATGAGGTATACAGTCTAGAAGCACCTTCATGAGGTATACAGTCTAGAAGCACCTTCATGGGGTATAGAGTCTAGAAGCACCTTCATGGGGTATAGAGTCTAGAAGCACCTTTATGAGGTATACAGTATACCCCATTATAATAATAATAATAATAATAATAATAATAATAATGTGAAATGTTGCTGCCTCTTTGCAGGGAAGATCGTCATTGACGGGATCGACATCTGTAAGCTCCCTCTGCAGACGCTCCGGTCCAGACTCTCCATCATCCTCCAGGACCCCGTGTTGTTCAGCGGGTCGATCAGGTAACTTAGGCAGAGCGTCTCTGTGTCCGTGACCTTCAGGTCCTAATGTCTTTTTGAATGCAACATCTCCGCCGTCGCATCAAGAGAAGCCAGCGAGTTGAACAACTAACGAGCCGTTTGGTCCTGAGAGACTTGGTCACGTGACGACAGGAAGGCCCAGCTGTGGGGTGAGCAGTTGAACCCACAGTGGGAACTCTGGCTTGGACTTAATCTGACTTTAGTTCTCAGACGTCACGGGACCGAGGAGGTCGTCCTCCGTCTCCTCCTCCTCCTCCTTCGCCTCCTCTCGTCTCGCACACACTCACAACCTCCGTGTGTTTGTGGTACCGGCCGATACGGCGACTCCGTGTTTGTTATAAAAAGACAAAAGAGCATGTGCTATTTGTTTGGACAGATACGTCGGCCTACATAAGTGTGTGTGTGTGTTGTCTGTGTGTGTGTGTGTGTGTGTGTGTCTTGGCGTGTCCACCGGCTCTTGTTTATGTGAACGTGAGCCTCGGGGTGAATGGTCGACAGTAACTGCTTCACGCTGTTGTCTTAGATGTGTCTCGCTCTCACTCTGCTGCACAGAGTTAAGAGAAGTTTAACGTTGGAAATAAACAAGGAATTAAATGAAGTGTCGCGTTTAATTAGTGTCGCGATAAATAAACTTTATCTGAAGTTAGCTTAAAGTTCAGTTTTTAATCCCCTTTTGGTCGTTTTAGCACTAAATTCACTAAATTCCAGGAGCACAAGCTGCTGTCAAACACTATCAATCTGTGCAAGTTGGCAGAAACAATCCTTATTTATAGTTTGTGCTGTCTAGACGCACTTCCACCCAAAATACCTCATTAACTCCGTTACCTTTTGCTCCGTCAGATGCATCAGCTCCGTCTGCTTGTCCCCTCGCTGCAGGTTCAATCTCGATCCGGAGAGGACGTGCACCGACGATCGCCTCTGGGAGGCGCTGGAGATCGCCCAGCTGAAGAACATGGTGAAAGCGCTGCCCGGAGGACTCGGTACGCAAATAAAACCCCAAATAATTACATTTAATGCACCGAAAAGTCCGTTTATACGTCCTGCAGGATGCTTGTGTTCGTATAAATGCATCCTGCAGACATATATGTATATTTATCATATATATAAATGCATCCTGTATATGTATATTTATCATATATATAAATGCATCCTGTATATGTATATTTATCACATGTATAAATGCATCCTGCAGACGTATATGTATATTTATCATATATATAAATGTATCCTGCAGACGTATATGTATATTTATCACATGTATAAATGTATCCTGCAGACGTATATGTATATTTATCACATGTATAAATGCATCCTGCAGACATATATGTATATTTATCATATATATAAATGCATCCTGTATATGTATATTTATCACATGTATAAATGCATCCTGCAGACGTATATGTATATTTATCATATATATAAATGTATCCTGCAGACGTATATGTATATTTATCATATATAAAAATGCATCCTGTATATGTATATTTATCACATGTATAAATGCGTCCTGCAGACGTATATGTATATTTATCATATATATAAATGCATCCTGCAGACGTATATGTATATTTATCATATATATAAATGCGTTCTGCAGACGTATATGTATATTTATCATATATATATAAATGCGTTCTGCAGACGTATATGTATATTCATCACATGTATAAATGTTTAAATCCTCGTGTGTACAGATGCGGTCGTGACGGAAGGAGGAGAGAACTTCAGCGTCGGGCAGCGGCAGCTCTTCTGTTTGGCTCGAGCCTTCGTCCGAAAGAGCAGCATCCTCATCATGGACGAGGCCACGGCCTCCATAGACATGGCCACGGTGTGTGTGTGTGTGTGTGTGTGTGTGTGTGAGGCCACGGCCTCCATAGACATGGCCACGGTGTGTGTGTGTGTGTGTGTGTGTGTGTGTGTGAGGCCACGGCCTCCATAGACATGGCCACGGTGTGTGTGTGTGTGTGTGTGTGAGGCCACGGCCTCCATAGACATGGCCACGGTGTGTGTGTGTGTGTGTGTGTGTGTGTGTGTGTGTGTGTGTGTGTGTGTGTGTGTGTGTGTGTGTGTGTGTGTGTGTGTGTGAGGACAGATGAGGGTTTTTTCTCCGTGATGGAGACCTGAGATCCGTGATTCGTGTTCTCATCCACTTTACCAGTGCATTTTATTTTATTATAATTTTTTCATTTCTAATTTACTAAAGTGTTATTTGAAGCATTTCCATTTTATTTTCTGCTCATTTATACCTTCATTCTAAATATATTTAACGGACAGCTTTGGTTACTCGTTACTTTAAAGACTTAACATTTCACTTAACAAAGGCTTAAGCATAAGCCGTTTATTCTATAGTCCACCTCCAACAGTGCTATTACATAGGAATGCATAAGTCATATTAATTAATAAAATAATGCAACATGGGTTTAACCGTAGCCTCTCTGTTAATAACTCTCTCTCTGTTAATAACTCTCTCTCTCTGTTAATAACTCTCTCTCTGTTAATAACTCTCTCTGTTAATAACTCTCTCTGTTAATAACTCTCTCTCTCTCTGTTAATAACTCTCTCTGTTAATAACTCTCTCTCTCTCTGTTAATAACTCTCTCTGTTAATAACTCTCTCTCTCTCTGTTAATAACTCTCTCTCTGTTAATAACTCTCTCTGTTAATAACTCTCTCTGTTAATAACTCTCTCTCTCTCTGTTAATAACTCTCTCTGTTAATAACTCTCTCTGTTAATAACTCTCTCTGTTAATAACTCTCTCTCTCTGTTAATAACTCTCTCTCTGTTAATAACTCTCTCTGTTAATAACTCTCTCTGTTAATAACTCTCTCTCTCTGTTAATAACTCTCTCTGTTAATAACTCTCTCTCTCTGTTAATAACTCTCTCTCTGTTAATAACTCTCTCTCTCTGTTAATAACTCTCTCTGTTAATAACTCTCTCTCTCTGTTAATAACTCTCTCTCTCTCTCTCTCTCTCTGTTAATAACTCTCTCTGTTAATAACTCTCTCTCTCTCTGTTAATAACTCTCTCTGTTAATAACTCTCTCTCTCTGTTAATAACTCTCTCTCTCTCTCTCTCTCTCTCTCTCTCTGTTAATAACTCTCTCTGTTAATAACTCTCTCTCTCTGTTAATAACTCTCTCTCTCTCTCTCTCTCTGTTAATAACTCTCTCTGTTAATAACTCTCTCTCTCTCTGTTAATAACTCTCTCTGTTAATAACTCTCTCTCTCTGTTAATAACTCTCTCTCTCTCTCTCTCTCTCTCTCTCTCTGTTAATAACTCTCTCTGTTAATAACTCTCTCTCTCTCTCTCTCTCTCTCTCTGTTAATAACTCTCTCTGTTAATAACTCTCTCTCTCTGTTAATAACTCTCTCTCTCTCTCTCTCTCTCTCTCTCTGTTAATAACTCTCTGTTAATAACTCTCTCTCTGTTAATAACTCTCTCTCTCTGTTAATAACTCTCTCTCTGTTAATAACTCTCTCTGTTAATAACTCTCTCTCTCTGTTAATAACTCTCTCTCTCTGTTAATAACTCTCTCTCTGTTAATAACTCTCTCTCTCTCTGTTAATAACTCTCTCTGTTAATAACTCTCTGTTAATAACTCTCTCTCTCTGTTAATAACTCTCTCTCTCTGTTAATAACTCTCTCTCTCTGTTAATAACTCTCTCTCTGTTAATAACTCTCTCTCTCTCTCTCTGTTAATAACTCTCTCTCTCTCTCTCTGTTAATAACTCTCTCTCTCTCTCTGTTAATAACTCTCTCTCTCTGTTAATAACTCTCTCTGTTAATAACTCTCTCTGTTAATAACTCTCTCTGTTAATAACTCTCTCTCTGTTAATAACTCTCTCTCTCTGTTAATAACTCTCTCTCTCTCTCTCTGTTAATAACTCTCTCTCTCTCTCTGTTAATAACTCTCTCTGTTAATAACTCTCTCTGTTAATAACTCTCTCTGTTAATAACTCTCTCTCTGTTAATAACTCTCTCTGTTAATAACTCTCTCTCTGTTAATAACTCTCTCTGTTAATAACTCTCTCTGTTAATAACTCTCTCTCTGTTAATAACTCTCTCTCTCTGTTAATAACTCTCTCTGTTAATAACTCTCTCTCTGTTAATAACTCTCTCTCTGTTAATAACTCTCTCTGTTAATAACTCTCTCTCTCTGTTAATAACTCTCTCTGTTAATAACTCTCTCTCTCTGTTAATAACTCTCTCTCTGTTAATAACTCTCTCTGTTAATAACTCTCTCTGTTAATAACTCTCTCTCTCTGTTAATAACTCTCTCTCTGTTAATAACTCTCTCTGTTAATAACTCTCTCTCTCTGTTAATAACTCTCTCTGTTAATAACTCTCTCTCTCTGTTAATAACTCTCTCTCTGTTAATAACTCTCTCTGTTAATAACTCTCTCTCTCTGTTAATAACTCTCTCTCTGTTAATAACTCTCTCTCTCTGTTAATAACTCTCTCTCTCTGTTAATAACTCTCTCTCTCTGTTAATAACTCTCTCTCTCTGTTAATAACTCTCTCTGTTAATAACTCTCTCTCTCTCTGTTAATAACTCTCTCTCTCTGTTAATAACTCTCTCTGTTAATAACTCTCTCTGTTAATAACTCTCTCTCTCTCTGTTAATAACTCTCTCTCTCTGTTAATAACTCTCTCTGTTAATAACTCTCTCTCTCTCTCTCTCTGTTAATAACTCTCTCTCTCTGTTAATAACTCTCTCTGTTAATAACTCTCTCTCTCTCTCTCTCTCTCTCTGTTAATAACTCTCTCTCTCTCTCTCTCTCTCTCTCTCTGTTAATAACTCTCTCTCTCTCTCTCTGTTAATAACTCTCTCTCTCTCTCTCTCTCTCTCTCTCTCTCTGTTAATAACTCTCTCTGTTAATAACTCTCTCTCTCTCTCTCTCTCTCTGTTAATAACTCTCTCTCTCTCTCTCTCTCTCTCTCTGTTAATAACTCTCTCTCTCTCTCTCTGTTAATAACTCTCTCTCTCTCTCTCTCTCTCTCTCTCTCTCTGTTAATAACTCTCTCTCTGTTAATAACTCTCTCTCTCTGTTAATAACTATCTCTCTCTCTCTCTGTTAATAACTCTCTCTCTCTCTCTCTGTTAATAACTCTCTCTGTTAATAACTCTCTCTCTCTGTTAATAACTCTCTCTCTCTCTCTGCAGGAGAACATCCTACAGAAAGTGGTGATGACGGCGTTCGCAGACAGAACCGTGGTCACCATCGCAGTGAGTCCTCTGGTTCTGTTGAACCGGTTTGAACCAGAACTTGAGCCTCGCTCTCCTTTCCTCTGAGCGTCATGTTTCCTTTTTCTGCTCCTTTTGTTCCCTTTGCTCTAAATAATATAACTGTTATTACATCATGTAATACAGTTATAACTATATTACATGATGTAATACAGTTATAACTGTTATTACATCATGTAATATAGTTATTACTGTATTACATGATGTAATACAGTTATTATTAATGTGAAGCCGCCTCCTTTCACTGATCTGCTTTCCTTTTCTGACTTTTTGTCTCTCTGTGATACTGTCTCGTCCTCTGGACTCTCTTTCCCCTCTTTCTCCTCGTTCTCCTCTTTCCCCTCTTTCCCCTCGTTCTCCTCTTCCCCCTCCTCCTCTCTCTCCTCCTCCTCTCTCTCCTCCTCTCTCTTTCCTCTCCTCCTCCTCCTCCTCGTCCTCCTCCTCTCTCTCTCTCCTCCTCCTCCTCCTCCTCTCTCTCCTCCTCTCTCTTTCCTCTCCTCCTCCTCCTCCTCCTCCTCTCTCTTTCCTCTCCTCCTCCTCCTCCTCCTCCTCTCTCCCTCCTCCTCCCCCTCCTCCTCCTCTCTCTCTCTCCTCCTCCTCCTCCTCCTCCTCCTCCTCCTCCTCCTCCTCCTCCTCCTCCTCCTCCTCTCTCTCCTCCTCCTCCCCCTCCTCCTCCTCTCTCCCTCCTCCTCCCCCTCCTCCTCCTTTCTCTCTCCTCCTCCTCCTCCTCCTCCTCCTCCTCCTCCTCCTCCTCCTCCTCCTCCTCCCCCTCCTCTCTCTCCTCCTCCTCCTCCTCCTCCTCCTCCTCTCTCTCCCCTCCCCCTCCCCTCCCCCCCGTCCTGCACCAGCACCGCGTGGCCACCATCTTGGATGCTGAGCAGGTGCTGGTGTTCTCCTCTGGGCTGCTGGTGGAGAGCGACTCCGGCCCCAGGCTGCTGGCCCAAGAGGAGAGCCTCTTCAGTGTGCTAGTGAGGACTCACAAGTAGACCGGACCGGCACAGACCACTCCGGCTCGGCCCGGGGGTTTCTCTTCCTCTTCCGCTTCCCTCTTTCCTTCCTGTTTCTTGGCTTCCTTCTTTCCTCGGCCGCGTCCGAGCCGGAGTCTGGTCTGCTGCCGCCTCGCTGCTCTGAGCGCCTGGTTGGTACCACGTCTAAAAACTACGGCATGCTCCTTTCTTTGCAAACTTTATGCACGTGCAGCGCGATTTGATCCACTGCCGTGTTGTGACATCATTCACAGTGGTGTTCAGATTCAAAACGGCCTTCAGTGCTTCAAGAATTCAAATTACAACTTTATTACGGCTTTATTTTGAGGAACACTGGAAGATTCAGACCTGCAGTTCAACCAGAAATACCCTCCCAGTTGCTCAGTTACATATGTGTTACATATTTATTTATATATGTACTTATTTATATTTATTTATATATTTATTTATATTTATATATGTATTTATTTATTTATTTATTTATATGTATATATATTTATTTATATATTGAATTATATATATTTATTGATATATACAGTATATATATATATATATGTATATATATTTATATATGCATTTGTTTATTTAAATATATATATTTATATATATAAATACATATACATATTTATTTAAATTTATATATTTATATATATTTATTCATATATTTATATATAAATATATATTTATTCATATATTTATTGATATATTTAATTCATATTTATATATATATATATATATATATATTTATTTATATATGAATTTATTTATATATATGTATGTATATATTTATTTATATATTTAATTATATTTATTTATTTATATATATATATGTATATATATGCATTTGTTTATTTAAATATATATATATTTAAATATATATGTATATATATAAATACATATACATATTTATTTAAATATATATATTTATATATATATACTATTATATATATAATATATATATATATAATATTGTATATATATATATATATATATATATATATATATATATATATATATATATATATATATATATATATATTATTTTATTTATAATTTTTTTTATTTATAATTTTTTTTATTGCCATGGCCTCTTCTCCAGCCCTCACTGGCCTTGTGTTCCTTGTGTTCCTTGTGTTCCTTGTGTTCCTTGTGGTCCGCAGCACCGCGTCCACACCATCCTGACGGCCCGACCTGGTCATCGTGATGAAGCGAGGGAACATTCTGGAGTACGACAAACCCGAGACGCTCCTGGAGCAGGAGGACGGGATGTTCGCCTCCTTCGTCCGGGCCGACATGTAGACGCATCCACTCCTTTCGGTTCTTTCAGGCGTCTTCTCTTAACGACGCTCCAGTGAACCAATAATGTGCGTCTCGAATTCAGTTGATGAACAGGTCCAGAAACATTATCAATCACCAGATGATATATATTTTAAAACTTGAATCATTCAGTCACTCAGACAATTAAATACTGCCTTTTATTCTTCTTCTTTTTGACAAATTACATGTAGAAACACCAACATATAATGTAAATGATAAACCAGTCACAAGTTCATCAATCAGTTAATCCAGTTTTCATATTGGAAACAAACAAAATACACATATCAAGGAAGACAACGGAGAAAATGTAGATTTCCGTGGCCCTAAATAGCTAATGTCTCATGCTAATTGGGGTCCTTTTTAGCTAACGTTAGCTAAGAAAAATACAGAATATCGCCCGACTTCGCAAAAAGGACATTTGCGTATTCAAAATACGACGTAGTTTTTTTACTCCGGGTGTTTTTTTCGAAGGCAGCATTCAAACCGAGTGTCGAGACGCTTTCTGTATCTGAGTTTTTAATTAAACCGTTTTTTTAGATTGAGCCGAACTTTTAGGTCCTTTAAGGATCATTCTGAACACTTAAAGTCTTTAATTATCTCGTTGAAAATGCACAACACACGTTAGCGGTTTGTTTTTGTTGATCTTTAGCACTTGTTAGTATTAATATGCAATGATAAGAATGGGAGAAACTTGTATTTATAATCACTTTCTAAATAACTGAATGTTGCTTCTGTGACATGAAGCATTGAGCATCTCACTGTTTTGATACTTTTATCTCATATTTTAGACTTTGGTGTAGCATGGGCGACATTTCTTTTTGAAGTAAACTGACAGAACCTTTTTCTAAAAACCTTCGTTGCATCAAACCGCTGGAGATCCGGACGACGTCTCCGAGCGGAAACTTTTGGAATGACAAAGTGCGACAAAGAAAATCCACACCGGAGGATTTACGGCTATTTTTGACGCCCGCTTTAACAGATTCTTTTGCAAACTTGTGACGCCAAAATTGAGAAGTCGGAACTTAAAATGTGCGCGTCCTACTGTGGATGACCACCAGGGGGCCGAGCTGCGAGACTTCTCCCCGTTTAAAGAACGCGGAAATATACAAGAATCATTTTAGAAATATAATACATTATGAAGCCGGGAGGAGGGGAGTGATATTCAGAGAATAACTCAACATAACTGAGATCAAAGTCGTAAATTTACGAGAAAAATAAAACCTTGAATGTTCTCTGAGGTTATAAAGTCATGAATTTGCAAGAAATAAATGAAATTTATTGAGATTTGAGTCACAAGTTTAGCCATCAACAAGTTGTTTTCTTATGGTTAGGACCATGGTCCACAAAAATACATATATGTGTTTTTCTTTATGAACATAAATAAATATTGATGTCATTGATATGTTTTCCACTTGGCGGCTCACAGTGTTTAACGGAGTGGTTTTTTTTTGTAAATTTGTGAGCTTCTGAGTTTTATGATCTTAATTTTCTCTTTATTCCCCCTCTTCTAGTTTATTTTATTTATTTATTTTTAACTAAAAGGGCTTTAACACGTCGTCGTAGTTTATTATTACTATTATAATGTGTTGTACTTTATTACATTTAGAAAAAAGTGCAACCTGAACTGTCTTAGAGTTATAAAACCTGTTTTTGTGCTTTTATACGACAGCGAGAACCAAACGTCTGGTTTCACTTTTGGTGTTTTAGAATTTTTGAAGAAGATAAACGTGTTTCGTAAAGGAAACAATCTAAAAACACGAGAGTAGAAATGAACTTCGTGACTTACGTTTTTTGCAACATTTTATTTGTGCGTTCACCGTCGTTGTTGTGTCTTCGCCTCCACTGGTTGAAACACTGGAGATGTTTCACGCTTATTGAGGACTCCGTTTTGAGACGCTCGGATTTAAAGCTCGAAGCGTAAAAAACGGCATTTATCCATATTTATTATCCTGGCGGTTCTTTTTAGTTTTGTTCTCCAAAGAAGAGTCGGTTATGGACGTCAGGCGGCCCAAAAACACACAAACTCGTGTCACGTTGTTTTTTCAGTTTGTCATCATTCTCACTGCAACGTAAGACTGTTTGTAGAATCTGATTCCAGTGAAGGTCCACGTGTTGTAAAGTCCAGAAATCTACATTTATTGAAAGAAAGATGGATATAATCACATCCAGAATTCACAACATGTTTTTATCTAACGGAAGATTCTGCTTTAATCCATATTTGTTTAAATAAAGGCTAAAACATACCTTTTCAAAATAGGCGTTTAAAAGGCTTTAAAAGGCATTTAGTTTTTTTTTATTATTCTAGTTTATTATACTCGCATATCTTTAAAAAGGAGATTTTAAAATGATTTGTACTGTACAGACGAAACGCCAAATAGATTCTTCACTCCAGATGTTTCATCTCAAGAAGTAGCCGCTTGTTTTTTATTTTTTCCTCCTTCAGTTACTCAACTCCTCCTCTTAAGTACTGTTCATACATCATTCTGTGTGTGTGTGTGTGTGTGTGTGTGTGTGTGTGTGTGTGTGTGTGTTTTTTTAAAAACGATTGTTGGTGCAAAAACAGACTTTTACTGATTGAACTTGTTGAATGAAAGGAAATACTTTAGTATCGATCTTTAATGTTCATTATTTTAACATCTTATATCCCATCTTTTACTTTAATGTTCCGTATTTTAAATACAGCACAAATGTGAGTTAAATGCAACACACACACACACACACACACACACACACACACACACACACACACACACACACACACACACACACACACACACACACGACACACACACACACACACACACCAGATATCATTTTTAAAGTAAAGGTTGATTAGTTTTGTATTCTTAATGTTTGTAAATGTACATTCTGTATATCCAAGACTTTTTAAACATATATCACAAATCATTATTATGTGTGCCTGATTTTTTTTTACTCTTGAAATGACAATAAAATGGTTTTGAGTGAAATGAGCCTCTTTTTTTTATTTCTCAATAAACCTGCAGCAGCACTTCTGTCAACTCACAGACCATAATACAATGTGCTGCTAAATGGCGCCGCCTAGCGGCCGAGTTTCACATTTATAGATAATAATTTCACCCTGTTTAGGAATTAAAATCAGGGAATTATTAAATAAAATAACCTACACTTTATGTCAAGAAATATCTCAAAAAGCAACATTCCTTCTTTTTTAAGGATTTTTAATGTATTTATATTTATTTTTCTATCACAATGACAGCAGACTTTGAAACTGCTCTTCATTTAACATTCTTTATTTAATTATTACAAAACATACACAGCAGCATAAACAAAAGTGTATGACCTTTATTGTTGTATTTATTAACAACTGACAAGTCAGTCCATATGTATAATTATAAAGAAAGTTATTTTGTTTTGTTGGAACCATAATTAGTTGAGTGGTCTAACACCACCAGACTATTTCTATATCTTGTCTAATTTATACATTAATCTGCATTATTTGTACAGTTTTTAATTGTAAAATCTCTCTGGATGTCCTTTAAAATAGAAACACTGATTTATAATCGTGTTAAAAGTTGGTCCATCTCCAGATTGAACCTGCAAATTAAAAAAGGAGAAATATAAACTTTCAGCTAATAATTCATATTTCACAGTCAATAAAAGGATGCAGTCGGTTCAGTCGCTCTGCTTTGGGAATTAAAAACAATACACAGACACCGAAAAGTCCAATTTACAACATGAATGAAAGCTATATGATCACAATTATATATTAAACTATAATAATAGAACATAACACTGGTCAAAAGTTCACCTGGAGCACATTTAGGGAACAGAATGCTTTTATTTGACACCTCTTCACGTGTATGAGTGAAGATTAACGTGAATATGTGGATGGAAATAGTCCTTTAAAGAGTTAAAATAACTGAATTCTATCATCTAAGGGGCTTAATGAATGTCTGAGCTCAGGACACTTTATTTCAGACAACGTTTTGTGCACTGATTGACTCGATTCGGTGCGTTTGGCTCTGAAATGTCGTGTTTTCCGACGGTCCCTGAACGGTCCGTTTGGAGGCAGCAGCGGGTCTGGACTCTGGAAGTTCGGGACTACGTCAACAGGAGGAGAGCAGACCTCCACATGTCCACAGAAGGGGAGCGAGCTCGTGCGCCTTTGGACATGCTCCATGCTCCATCCGCGCGTAAAGACGCACTGAACTCGGACTAAAGACGCAGCTTTTACGCGTTTTCCCTTCTTCTTCTTCTATTTTTTTTTGGGTAGAACCATGTTAGCCAGGAAGAGCATCATCCCGGAGGAGTTCGGTCTCCCGGGCCTCGCCTCCCGCATGCCCCGCAAGCCGGTGTTCAGGGACCGCGTGAACAAAGCGCGCTTCATCGCCAAGAACGGCGCGTGCAACCTCGCGCACAAGAACATCCGCGAGCAGGGCCGCTTCCTGCAGGACGTGTTCACGACGCTCGTGGACCTGAAGTGGCGCTT
The DNA here is from genome assembly GCA_038501785.1 of Myoxocephalus aenaeus. NCBI lineage: Eukaryota > Metazoa > Chordata > Actinopteri > Perciformes > Cottidae > Myoxocephalus > Myoxocephalus aenaeus. The sequence goes on from JBAMJR010000221.1 coordinate 402,963, forward strand.
CACGCTCGTGATCTTCACCACCACCTTCGTGAGCAGCTGGCTGCTGTTCGCCATGAGCTGGTGGCTCGTGGCCTTCGCGCACGGGGACCTGGACTCCCGGAACCCGGACCTGGACCCCCGGGACCTGGACCCGGACCGGGGCTGGAGCAACAAGACCTACTGCGTCACCAACGTCAAGTACGAGCGCGCGCGGGGTTTTAGGGGGTTGTTGCGCGTGTTTGAGGCTGGAAAGGTGTCTGGAACTCTTCCTGCCAGACCTCCTCTTCTTCTTCTTCTTCTTCTTCTTCTTCTTCTTCTTCTCCTTCTTCTTCTCCTTCTTCTTCTTCTTTTCCTTCTTCTACTTCTACTTCTTCTTCTTCTTCTTCTTCTTCTTTTCCTTCTTCTACTTCTTCTTCTTCTTCTTCTCCTCTTCCTCCATTTTTCTCTCTCTCCTTCCTTCCTTCCTTCCTTCGTTTCTTCCTTCCTTCCTTCCTTCCTTCCTTCCTTCCTAACGTCCTACCTTCGTTTCTTCATTACTTCTTTCTTTCCTTCTTTCCTTCCTTCCTTCCTTCCTTCCTTCCTTCCTTCCTTCCTTCCTTCCTTCCATTCTTTTTTTCTCCCTTCCTTCCTTCCTTCCTTTTATTCCTTCCTTTCTTCCTTCCATCTGTCCTTCCTTTTTTTCCTTCCTTCCTTCCGTTTTTCCCTTCCTTTCCTTCCTTTTCTTTCCTTTACAGAAAAAACTTGGATATTCTCTGAGATTAAAGTGGTTTGGTACCTCCCTCTTACTCACCGAGTCGTCCTTCCTTCCTTCCTTCCTTCCTTCCTTCCTTCCTTCCTTCCTTCCTTCCTTCTTTCCTTTCTTCCTTCATTTCTTCCTTCCTTCCTTTTATTCCTTCCTTTCCTTCTTTTTCTTTCCTTTCCAGTAAAAACTTTGATATTAAATCTCTCTGAGATTAAAGTAGTACATTTGCGAGATAAAACTTGGATATGTTCTGAGAATAAAGTTGTAAATTTACAAGATTAAAGTGGTACATTATTATTATTATTATTATTATTACTATTATTGTTACACTATAATAATAAAGCAGGTCAGACTGGTTGCAGGAGATGATTTTTATTTTTGAAGAAATAAAAAAAGTCACTGAGAATTTATTGTTTTATTCTGGAGAATGAAACTATGCTGATGTTTGAAACTTATTTTTTAGGGTTTAAAAAAACGTCTTAAATATCTCCCTCTCTCTCTGTCTCTCTCTCCCCCCCCCCCCTCCTCTCTCCCCCCTCCCCCCCTCCAGGTCGTTCACCTCGGCCTTCCTCTTCTCCATCGAGGTCCAGGTGACCATCGGCTTCGGGGGACGCATGATAACGGAACACTGTCCGGCCGCCATCACCGTCCTCATCATGCAGAACATCATCGGCCTCATCATCAACGCCGTCATGCTCGGTAGGGCGCCAACTAGTGGCCGCAATGAAACCTGCAGCCTGCACTCAGGATGTTACTGAAAGTACTAAAGAATGGGCATCAAAGTACACTTAAAGTACTAATTATACCAGATACCTCTTCATAATAACACATGAGTGTGTATTTGTTGATAATCTGAATCTGCAAAGTAACTAAAGGCTTCAAATAAAGTATTTCCTTCTGAGGTGAAGTGGAGTAGAAGTATGAAGTAGTACACAAAGGAAATATACTCATTTAAAGTACAAGTACATCAGTTTTAATTTGAACAAAAAAAGGATTCAATTTACATAAAGATATAAAAAATATTTGCTGAACCACATCTTTTAAAATGTAGGAAACACAGCCAGTTTGAGCATCAACTGAATAAAACTCCAACACCCACAATGCCTTGCTGCGTTTTTATTCAGTCCAATAACCCAGACATGGATTATCGTGAACATTTGGCAGAAATAATCCACATTGCTCTCGTCAATAACTCAATAGAGAACAATACTGACCGGCCTGCAGTACAATAGTAGTACTAGTACACAGTAATATGTGTATATATGTATATTTCCGTGTCCTCAGGGTGTATTTTCATGAAGACGGCTCAGTCCAACCGGCGAGCCGAGACGCTGATCTTCAGCCGGCACGCCGTGATCGCCGTGAGGAACAACTGCCTGTGCTTCATGATCCGCATCGGGGATCTCAGGAAGAGCATGATCATCGGCGCCACCGTCAGGCTGCAGGTGAGCGGTGCGTCACTCCGGTTTCATTCTGTATTTACTCTGTATTTGTTCTGGTTTTATTCTGTATTTACTCTGTATTTACTCTGTATTTACTCTCGTTTTACTCTGTATTATTCTGTATTATTCTGTTCACTACCTGTTGGGTCGCTGCAGGTACACATTGTTTTCATATGAAGACGAGGAAGAGGGTGATATTCAGAGAAAAAATCCAAATGTACGGATTAAAATCGTAAACTAACCAGAAAAAACTTGTATATTAATTTACGAGATTAAAATGGTAAATTTGCAATTTTTTTGTAAAAATATTCTCTGAGATTAAAGTTGTAAATTAACCAGAAAAAAATATCTTCAACATTTAAAGGGTAAATTTACGAGATTAAAGAGGTAAATTTGAGAGAAAAGTTTTTTATATTCTCTGCGACATTTAAAATAAAAAAAATTCTCTGAGATTAAAGAGGTAAATTTATGAGATTAAAGTTGTAAACTAACCAGAAAAAAACTTGTATAATAATTTATGAGATTAAAGTTGTAAATTAACCAGAACATTTTTTTATATTTATTTATTAAAGTGGTAAAATAATACAGGATTTAAATCGTACATTTACGAGAAAGAATTTGGATATTCTCTGAGGTTGAAGGGGTAAATGTATGAGATTAAAGTCGTACATTTACGAGATTTAAATCATATATTTACGAGATAAAACATGGATATTCTCTGAGATTTAAGGGGTACATTTACTAGAATAAAGTCGTAAATTTATGGATACATGTTTTAGGGATATTCTCATTTTTTTAAATAATTTTTAGAAGTTCTCTTATTGTATTGATCTGTTGCTGGTCTTCCAGAGGAAAGGAACCTGCAGGTGTGTTTCTGTCTGAACTCTCAGGAGAAGCAGATGAATCTTCTAAAAGCACAAATCAGATTAATGACGCGACCTTCCTCAGGTGGTGAGGAAGACGACGACGCCCGAGGGCGAGGTCATCCCCATCCACCAGATCGACGTCGCCACGGAGACGGTGGTGGCGAGCAACAGCCTGTTCCTCCTGGCGCCGCTCATCATCTGCCACGTCATCGACAAGAACAGGTGCTTCCTTCTTCCTTCCTACTTCCTTCCTTCCTTCCTTCCTTCCTCCTGGCGCCGCTCATCATCTGCCATGTCATCGACAAGAACAGGTGCTTCCTTCTTCCTTCCTTCCTTCCTTCCTTCCTTCCTTCCTTCCTCCTGGCGCCGCTCATCATCTGCCACGTCATCGACAAGAACAGGTGCTTCCTTCTTCCTTCCTACTTCCTTCCTTCCTTCCTTCCTTCCTCCTGGCGCCGCTCATCATCTGCCACGTCATCGACAAGAACAGGTGCTTCCTTCTTCCTTCCTTCTTCCTTTCTTCCTTCTTCCTTCCTTCCTTCCTCCTGGCGCCGCTCATCATCTGCCACGTCATCGACAAGAACAGGTGCTTCCTTCTTCCTTCCTTCTTCCTTCCTACTTCCTTCCTTCCTTCCTTCCTCCTGGCGCCGCTCATCATCTGCCACGTCATCGACAAGAACAGGTGCTTCCTTCCTTCCTTCCTACTTCCTTCCTTCCTTCCTTCCTTCCTCCTGGCGCCGCTCATCATCTGCCACGTCATCGACAAGAACAGGTGCTTCCTTCTTCCTTCCTACTTCCTTCCTTCCTTCCTTCCTTCCTTCCTTCCTTCCTTCCTCCTGGCGCCGCTCATCATCTGCCATGTCATCGACAAGAACAGGTGCTTCCTTCCTTCCTTCCTTCCTTCCTTCCTTCCTTCCTTCCTTCCTCCTGGCGCCGCTCATCATCTGCCACGTCATCGACAAGAACAGGTGCTTCCTTCCTTCCTTCCTTCCTTCCTTCCTCCTTCCTTCCTTCCTCCTGGCGCCGCTCATCATCTGCCACGTCATCGACAAGAACAGGTGCTTCCTTCCTTCCTTCCTACTTCCTTCCTTCCTTCCTTCCTTCCTCCTGGCGCCGCTCATCATCTGCCACGTCATCAACAAGAACAGGTGCTTCCTTCCTTCCTTCCTACTTCCTTCCTTCCTTCCTTCCTCCTGGCGCCGCTCATCATCTGCCACGTCATCGACAAGAACAGGTGCTTCCTTCTTCCTTCCTACTTCCTTCCTTCCTTCCTTCCTTCCTTCCTTCCTCCTGGCGCCGCTCATCATCTGCCACGTCATCGACAAGAACAGGTGCTTCCTTCCTTCCTTCCTTCCTTCCTTCCTCCTTCCTTCCTTCCTCCTGGCGCCGCTCATCATCTGCCACGTCATCGACAAGAACAGGTGCTTCCTTCCTTCCTTCCTTCCTTCCTTCCTCCTTCCTTCCTTCCTCCTGGCGCCGCTCATCATCTGCCACGTCATCGACAAGAACAGGTGCTTCCTTCCTTCCTTCCTTCCTTCCTTCCTTCCTTCCTCCTGGCTTCCTTCCTCCTGGCGCCGCTCATCAACTTTAATATTTATTAAATATAATAAATATTATTAATATTCCCCTCAGCCCGCTGTATGACCTCTCTACCATTATTAATATAAATATAATAAATATTATTAATATTCCCCTCAGCCCGCTGTACGACCTCTCACCATTATTAATATAAATATAATTAATATAATTAATATTCCCCTCAGCCCGCTGTACGACCTCTCTACCATTATTAATATAAATATAATAAATATTATTAATATTCCCCTCAGCCCGCTGTACGACCTCTCTACCATTATTAATATAAATATAATAAATATTATTAATATTCCCCTCAGCCCGCTGTACGACCTCTCTACCATTATTAATATAAATATAATAAATATAATTAATATTCCCCTCAGCCCGCTGTACGACCTCTCTACCATTATTAATATAAATATAATTAATATTATTAATATTCCCCTCAGCCCGCTGTATGACCTCTCTACCATTATTAATATAAATATAATAAATATTATTAATATTCCCCTCAGCCCGCTGTACGACCTCTCTACCATTATTAATATAAATATAATAAATATTATTAATATTCCCCTCAGCCCGCTGTACGACCTCTCTACCATTATTAATATAAATATAATAAATATAATTAATATTCCCCTCAGCCCGCTGTACGACCTCTCTACCATTATTAATATAAATATAATAAATATTATTAATATTCCCCTCAGCCCGCTGTACGACCTCTCACCATTATTAATATAAATATAATAAATATTATTAATATTCCCCTCAGCCCGCTGTACGACCTCTCTACCATTATTAATATAAATATAATAAATATTATTAATATTCCCCTCAGCCCGCTGTACGACCTCTCTACCATTATTAATATAAATATAATAAATATAATTAATATTCCCCTCAGCCCGCTGTACGACCTCTCTACCATTATTAATATAAATATAATAAATATTATTAATATTCCCCTCAGCCCGCTGTACGACCTCTCACCATTATTAATATAAATATAATAAATATTATTAATATTCCCCTCAGCCCGCTGTACGACCTCTCACCATTATTAATATAAATATAATAAATATTATTAATATTCCCCTCAGCCCGCTGTACGACCTCTCACCATTATTAATATAAATATAATAAATATTATTAATATTCCCCTCAGCCCGCTGTACGACCTCTCTACCATTATTAATATAAATATAATAAATATTATTAATATTCCCCTCAGCCCGCTGTACGACCTCTCTACCATTATTAATATAAATATAATAAATATAATTAATATTCCCCTCAGCCCGCTGTACGACCTCTCACCATTATTAATATAAATATAATAAATATAATTAATATTCCCCTCAGCCCGCTGTACGACCTCTCTACCATTATTAATATAAATATAATAAATATTATTAATATTCCCCTCAGCCCGCTGTACGACCTCTCACCATTATTAATATAAATATAATAAATATAATTAATATTCCCCTCAGCCCGCTGTACGACCTCTCTACCATTATTAATATAAATATAATAAATATTATTAATATTCCCCTCAGCCCGCTGTACGACCTCTCACCATTATTAATATAAATATAATAAATATTATTAATATTCCCCTCAGCCCGCTGTACGACCTCTCACCATTATTAATATAAATATAATAAATATTATTAATATTCCCCTCAGCCCGCTGTATGACCTCTCTACCATTATTAATATAAATATAATAAATATTATTAATATTCCCCTCAGCCCGCTGTACGACCTCTCTACCATTATTAATATAAATATAATAAATATTATTAATATTCCCCTCAGCCCGCTGTACGACCTCTCACCATTATTAATATAAATATAATAAATATAATTAATATTCCCCTCAGCCCGCTGTACGACCTCTCTACCATTATTAATATAAATATAATAAATATTATTAATATTCCCCTCAGCCCGCTGTACGACCTCTCACCATTATTAATATAAATATAATAAATATTATTAATATTCCCCTCAGCCCGCTGTACGACCTCTCACCATTATTAATATAAATATAATAAATATTATTAATATTCCCCTCAGCCCGCTGTATGACCTCTCTACCATTATTAATATAAATATAATAAATATTATTAATATTCCCCTCAGCCCGCTGTACGACCTCTCACCATTATTAATATAAATATAATAAATATTATTAATATTCCCCTCAGCCCGCTGTACGACCTCTCCGCCATGGAGCTGCAGTGCAGCGACCTTGAGGTCATCGTGATCCTGGAGGGCGTTGTCGAGACGACGGGCATCACCACGCAGGCCCGGACCTCCTACGTCTCCGAGGAGATCCAGTGGGGCCACCGCTTCGTTCCCATAGTGACGGAGGAGGAGGGCGTGTACTCCGTGGACTACTCCAAGTTCGGCAACACCGTCAAGGTGGAGTTATTGTTATTGTTATTATTATTATTTACTCATCGTTGTTTATGCTTTGGAAAGATGTAGAAATCAATTTAAAGATGCAGAATCGTACTTTTACTTTTTTACATTTTTTATTAACCAATTAAAGCTTTTATTTTCTATATTTAACTCTTTTATTGTTATTATTCTTTAGTTTTTCTATAGTTTTATTCAGCTTTCCGCTCACTTGAATTTTGTAAAATGTCGATGTCAGTCGGCTGTTATTTATTAATACAAGTGATAAGTGTTTTGTAATAATAATAATAATTATTTTGAGGTCAATTCACATAATAACACCCAGTTATATTAAAACATTACTGTTAGAAATAATGAAATCGATAACACGTTTATTTACTTTCTGCTTTTAAAGGTTCTTTAGGTGGTAAAAACAGAAAGAGTCAAAGCAGATAAATTTGATTATAACAGTGAAAATAAATAAATAAAATAAATTAGTTTGATATTCCTTTATTTATATTTATATTTACATTATTAGTGGGGAAATTTCAGGATTACAACAACAAACAGGGTAAAGTGCACACAAGAGGCATATAGTAAAACTATATATATCTAAACAAATAATATACAATCTACAATACTGTATTATATATATTATATAATTATATATATATATATATACACAGTATATATGTATATACATACATACATACATATATACGTATATATATAATATAATTATATATTCATATATATATATATATACATACATACACATATACTGTATATATATATATATATATATATATATATATATATATATATATTATATAATTATATTTATATATATATATATATATATATATCTATATATACACATACAGACATCACATGTCGGGGACAGAAGAAGAAAAACAAATATTATATATTTATTTATTTATATATATATATTTATTTATGTATTTATTTATTTATGTATTTATTTATATTTTTATGTATATGTTTATTTTTATATATATATTTATTTATATATATTTATATATATATATATATATATGTATTTATTTATGGATGTATATTTATTTATTTATGTATTTATTTATTTATACATTTATTTATATATTTATGTATATATTTATATATATATATATTTATTTATATATATTTTTATATATATATATATATATATGTGTATTTATTTATGTATGTATATTTATTTATATATATATTTATTTCTGTATTCATAAATGTATTTATATATTTATTCATGTATGTATCTACCCCCCTCAGGTGACGACTCCGCGCTGCAGCGCCCGGGAGCTGGACGAGAAGCCGTCCATCCTGATCCAGACGCTGCAGAAGAGCGAGCTGTCGCACCAGAACTCGCTGCGGAAGCGCAACTCCATGCGGCGCAACAACTCCATGCGCAAGAGCGCGGCGAGCGGCGCCGGCCTGCGCAGGAACAACTCGGGGCTCGCCGCGCCCAAAGTCCAGTTCTTCACCCCGACCGACGCCAGCCAGAACCTGAACGCCGTCACCTGACATGAGGCCAGGAGGATTGTGGGAGTTGCGGTTTCTCCGGCTCTGACGGGACTCGTTGTTTTTCTGCCTGGTTTAGACGCCCGGTGGGCGGAGTCATCTAGCTCTCATTGTTCAAATTGTTACTTCATTATCATGGAAGCAATAAATACAAACATTTGGGCCTTTAAAGTCACAGTTTAATTACTTTTAGTGGCGATCAATCGCTGCACTGTACGTGTGTTTCCACTTCGTATCGTCTAATAAATCACTTCATCTGAAGGGTTTCAGTGTCTGAACTTAGTTAAATTAGATCAATTTGGAGATTTTGGGGGTATTTTGCTTCTGTAACATGTCGTCTTTCTGACTATAGTGGAAACAAAACATCTAAAATACACATTTAAGTGTTTATTTTACTACTTTGTCTGTTTGCGTCTAGATTTTTCTTTAAATCACCAAAAGTTACCATTACATAACGCCTCATTTGCATGTTCAAACACAACATTTCATACAACTTGTAATACAATAAATCCTCTTAACATCAGTGATGAAGTGGTGAAGTTTCATGGTGATATCTGTGAGTTCATGTTTTCACTGTTTACTCTTTCATTCCTACATATATTCTGAGGGTTCATGCAGAGAGGTTTGTTCACAACGCATTCAGAGCCTCATTTATACAACTTTTTAGTACTAAAAATGTCGGGAAATTGTTTTATTTTATGCTGTTGACAATAAAAACATTTGACTCTAATATGTCAACAAAATTAAACAGGTAATTAGAACCCGACTTCATCCAATGTTCAGATTTCTGCTCTGGTAATGTATGAAAAGGTGATTTAGTCTGAGCAGAGACATAGTAATCACTCTTTCAGACACTCATAAAGCAATAAAGAGGTTTTTTTTGTGTCACCTAATTATTTTTTTGTGTCTGTTAGTGAGTTAATAACAAATGTTGTGAGATCAGGAATGCACCTGCTGCACATCTTCACGTGTAATGATATGTTTTATGCAAATAGCTTTCACATAATTGCACAATTCGGGAGCTCACATGAACGCACAAACACGTTTTAATATTAACATGGAATAAAATAAATATTAAAATAATATCTTTGTGACAACATGGTTAAAAGGCTATTGTTAGCAGGTTTTAAAACGGCTTAAATATATAGCGTAGACGAAAATTTAATAGATAATTAAATTAAAAAATATATAATATTATTTTGTGAGCAATGTAAATGTTATTTTTCTCCAACAAACCGATTAAAAAAAACAAAAAAAAACATGTAAATGCTTGAATTTTCTCTTCGTTGCACTTCCGGGTTCACTTTACGTGCCTGTGACGTCGTCGCCGCAACCCGGAAGTGCGAGTGGGGAAGGTGAAGCGACGAGAGGACAACAAACAAACATGGCTGGTGCTTTGCTCTGCAGAGCCGTCGCTGGGTTTCGGCTCAGCGGGACTTCGTGGCCGCTCGCCGGGACTCGGTTCTACTCTCAGACCGAACCGGAGCCGCTGACGGTGCGGCAGCAAAGCCACGGAATACGGTGCGGGTCCCGGCTCCTCGGAGCGGCCATGGCCGCCGCTAGATTTACGACATTTAAGGGCAGAAAACGGATTCTAACAGCAAAAGCGTGTAAAAGTGGTGCATTCAGTACTTTATTGCTCATGTCATGGTCCCGAGAAAAATTCGGCATACATATTATTCCTGTTAAAAATGTATTTTTGATATAAAAAGTTAATATTTGCGTCAGTGTACAGGTGCATTTACTTTTTCTTTCTCAGGGTGCCACTAATAAATTAATCCGCATACTGCAAAGTACTTTAATGTATATAAAATATACTAGTATTAATGCATTAAACCAAATAGTTTGTTTCTTTACACTTAGTCTCCATTCTGTCATATATAGACTTAGTATTGCACTTTTTGTGGCCTTTTATAATCTTTAAAAAATATATATTTATTATAAAAATAAATCGTTAAAAATACCAATAACTACGTCAAATAATTTAAATTAGCTCCATATTGGCCAGTTGTGATATTAAAATATATGAATATGTTTTTTTCTGCTTGAGCACATTTATTTTAATAAAAAAATTATAATAATCTGATAATACTCTCTACGTTTACTGGAGGAATATAATATATAAAAAGGAATATAATAATATATAAATCCCGGAATGCTTTACGTGTTTTTTTTGTGGTCAATTTAAAGTTTTGTCTGCGACTAAAGGAAGTGAGTTTATTAAATGATGATATTTGTGAACGGAGTTTGGTGAAGGGGAAGTGGAACATAGTCGCTGGTGAAACCAGTTAATATACACGTTATTTAATATTTCTCGTTTATTAATTAGTTTATTACTTCTAATGAAACTAATGAAATCGACCCACTAATTACTACTATACCAGTTTAATAGAGAACATCTAACAAACGGTAGTGCCAAATTCACCAAAACAACACTGTAAAATATAACTTTTATTTATTTTTCTTCAGGAGAATAATATTAAACAATCCCAAGAAGAGGAACGCTTTGTCTTTGTCGATGCTGGAGTCTCTCCGAGAAAACATCCTGGCTGACAGCGACGACCTCAGAGTGGTGATCATATCAGGTGTGTGTGTGTGTGTGTGTGTGTGTGTGTGTGTGTGTGTGTGTGTGTGTGTGTGTGACAGAGAGACAAAGATGGTGGTCTAACCTTGTTTTGTGTGTGTGTGTGTGTGTGTGTGTGTCAGCCAGAGGTCCAGTGTTTTCCTCTGGACACGACCTGAAGGAGCTGACGTCCGCTCAGGGCCGAGAATATCACACAAAGGTGTTTCACACCTGTGCAGAGGTGAGTGTGTTTGTTTCCATCATCATCATCATCATCATCATCCTCAGCTTCTTATTTACTATTAATTCAAGTTAAACATTAATTATTACACTGTCTGACCTCAACGAGTCACTTGTATAGTCAACATTTACAATATTTACAACTGCACGACAGCTGTTTGTTTGATTTTGATCAATAAATAAATCATTAATCCGTTAAATGTAAATTATTACGACATAAGCTTGTTTAAACTGTTTATTGAGTGTGATCCACAATAAAAATAAAAAAAAGCAAAGATGTTTGATTTTAAGAGACATAGAACAGAGAAAAACAAGTAAATCCTCACTTTTGAGAAGCTGGAATCAAGACGCGTCGGTTAATTTTCACTGGATACTTAAAAATAAAATATAATTATCTGTTTGATCTTCTGATCAATCCATTGATTCAGAGATTTCAATATGAACCCTTTTGGCTCACTAACTTTTTATTATTTTGGCTGTTTTATTGCATATGGTCAACATTTTGGCAAGGGTAGATTTTATTTGAAATGTTTTCATTTTGGAAGTTAAACCTAAGCTCCTATGATTATTCGTTCATAAACTTGATACAGCAATTAAAAATGTAATCGCCCCTTTGAAGCCTTTAAAGCCTAATGAAACCACAAATGTTTGATCACATCAGACTTAAAATAAAGAGCAAAGTTGTCGTTTTTATTATTTTCCATCAGATCAAACTATTTCCTCATATTCGCTCTTTTGGGGAAAATTATGAAGCAACTGCTTCATAACTGCTGAGTTATGAAGCAACATTGTTGCCAATCATTGACAGATCCCAGACTGAAAAAACAAAAAATCCTCAGAAGCATTTAATAAACAGAAGATAATTCAATTATTTAGCTGTACTTTGTAAAAACAACAACAGTGGCATTATATAAACAAACTAAAGGCTTTATTTATTTTTCATAATTTTATAATATTTGGTAGTTATGATCAGGACTGAAGGTCATTAAAAGATTGAACTCTGGAAGTGGAAAATTATGTATATTTTTATATGTATTTATATATACTATCTATATGTATAAAATGTGTAATATTTTTGTTATATAAAAATGTATATATATATACACAACACACTCACTCACTCACTGTTGGTCTTCAGGTGATGACCCTCATACAGGACATTCCGGTTCCGGTGATCGCCATGGTGAACGGCGTCGCCACGGCGGCCGGTTGCCAGCTCGTCGCCAGCTGCGACGTCGCCGTGGCAACAGAGACGTCTACCTTCGCCACGCCGGGCGTCAACGTGGGACTCTTCTGCTCCACGCCGGCCGTGGCCATCGGCAGAGCCGTGCCAAGGAAGGTACGATATGTCATGTGACCAGAAGAACAAGAGATGTCACGTGACCAGAAGAACAATACATGTCATGTGACCAGAAGAACAATACATGTCATGTGACCAGAAGAACAATAGATGTCACGTGACCAGAAGTACAATAGATGTCATGTGACCAGAAGAACAAGAGATGTCACATGACCAGAAGTACAATAGATGTCACGTGACCAGAAGTACAATAGATGTCATGTGACCAGAAGTACAATAGATGTCACGTGACCAGAAGTACAATAGATGTCATGTGACCAGAAGAACAAGAGATGTCACATGACCAGAAGTACAATAGATGTCACGTGACCAGAAGTACAATAGATGTCATGTGACCAGAAGAACAATAGATGTCACGTGACCAGAAGTACAATAGATGTCATGTGACCAGAAGAACAAGAGATGTCACATGACCAGAAGTACAATAGATGTCATGTGACCAGAAGTACAATAGATGTCACGTGACCAGAAGGACAATAGATGTCACGTGACCAGAAGAACAATAGATGTCACATGACCAGAAGTACAATAGATGTCACGTGACCAGAAGTACAATAGATGTCACGTGACCAGAAGTACAATAGATGTCACGTGACCAGAAGTACAATAGATGTCACGTGACCAGAAGTACAATAGATGTCATGTGACCAGAAGAACAATAGATGTCACGTGACCAGAAGTACAATAGATGTCACGTGACCAGAAGTACAATACATGTCATGTGACCAGAAGTACAATAGATGTCACGTGACCAGAAGTACAATAGATGTCACGTGACCAGAAGTACAATAGATGTCACGTGACCAGAAGTACAATAGATGTCACGTGACCAGAAGGACAATAGAAGTCACGTGACCAGAAGTACAATAGATGTCACGTGACCAGAAGGACAATAGATGTCACGTGACCAGAAGGACAATAGATGTCACGTGACCAGAAGAACAATAGATGTCACGTGACCAGAAGAACAAGAGATGTCATGTGACCAGAAGAACAATACATGTCATGTGACCAGAAGTACAATACATGTCACGTGACCAGAAGTACAATAGATGTCATGTGACCAGAAGTACAATAGATGTCACGTGACCAGAAGTACAATAGATGTCATGTGACCAGAAGAACAATAGATGTCACATGACCAGAAGTACAATAGATGTCACGTGACCAGAAGTACAAGAGATGTCATGTGACCAGAAGAACAAGAGATGTCACGTGACCAGAAGGACAATAGATGTCATGTGACCAGAAGAACAATAGATGTCACGTGACCAGAAGGACAATACATGTCATGTGACCAGAAGAACAATAGATGTCACGTGACCAGAAGGACAATAGATGTCATGTGACCAGAAGAACAATATAAGTCATGTGACCAGAAGAACAATATAAGTCATGTGACCAGAAGAACAATAGAAGTCATGTGACCAGAAGAACAAGAGATGTCACATGACCAGAAGTACAATAGATGTCACGTGACCAGAAGTACAATAGATGTCATGTGACCAGAAGTACAATAGATGTCACGTGACCAGAAGTACAATAGATGTCATGTGACCAGAAGAACAAGAGATGTCACATGACCAGAAGTACAATAGATGTCACGTGACCAGAAGTACAATAGATGTCATGTGACCAGAAGAACAATAGATGTCACGTGACCAGAAGTACAATAGATGTCATGTGACCAGAAGAACAAGAGATGTCACATGACCAGAAGTACAATAGATGTCATGTGACCAGAAGTACAATAGATGTCACGTGACCAGAAGGACAATAGATGTCACGTGACCAGAAGAACAATAGATGTCACATGACCAGAAGTACAATAGATGTCACGTGACCAGAAGTACAATAGATGTCACGTGACCAGAAGTACAATAGATGTCACGTGACCAGAAGTACAATAGATGTCACGTGACCAGAAGTACAATAGATGTCACGTGACCAGAAGAACAATAGATGTCACGTGACCAGAAGTACAATAGATGTCACGTGACCAGAAGTACAATACATGTCACGTGACCAGAAGTACAATACATGTCATGTGACCAGAAGTACAATAGATGTCACGTGACCAGAAGTACAATAGATGTCACGTGACCAGAAGTACAATAGATGTCACGTGACCAGAAGTACAATAGATGTCACGTGACCAGAAGGACAATAGAAGTCACGTGACCAGAAGTACAATAGATGTCACGTGACCAGAAGGACAATAGATGTCACGTGACCAGAAGGACAATAGATGTCACGTGACCAGAAGAACAATAGATGTCACGTGACCAGAAGAACAAGAGATGTCATGTGACCAGAAGAACAATACATGTCATGTGACCAGAAGTACAATACATGTCACGTGACCAGAAGTACAATAGATGTCATGTGACCAGAAGTACAATAGATGTCACGTGACCAGAAGTACAATAGATGTCATGTGACCAGAAGAACAATAGATGTCACATGACCAGAAGTACAATAGATGTCACGTGACCAGAAGTACAAGAGATGTCATGTGACCAGAAGAACAAGAGATGTCATGTGACCAGAAGAACAATACATGTCATGTGACCAGAAGAACAATAGATGTCACGTGACCAGAAGGACAATAGATGTCATGTGACCAGAAGAACAATATAAGTCATGTGACCAGAAGAACAATATAAGTCATGTGACCAGAAGAACAATAGAAGTCATGTGACCAGAAGAACAATAGATGTCACGTGACCAGAAGAACAATACATGTCACGTGACCAGAAGGACAATAGATGTCACGTGACCAGAAGAACAAGAGATGTCACGTGACCAGAAGGACAATACATGTCATGTGACCAGAAGTACAATACATGTCATGTGACCAGAAGGACAATAGATGTCACGTGACCAGAAGGACAATAGATGTCACGTGACCAGAAGGACAATAGATGTCATGTGACCAGAAGAACAATACATGTCATGTGACCAGAAGTACAATAGATGTCATGTGACCAGAAGGACAATAGATGTCATGTGACCAGAAGGACAATAGATGTCATGTGACCAGAAGGACAATAGATGTCACGTGACCAGAAGGACAATACATGTCATGTGACCAGAAGGACAATAGATGTCATGTGACCAGAAGGACAATAGATGTCATGTGACCAGAAGGACAATACATGTCATGTGACCAGAAGGACAATACATGTCATGTGACCAGAAGGACAATACATGTCATGTGACCAGAAGGACAATAGATGTCACGTGACCAGAAGGACAATAGAAGTCACGTGACCAGAAGTACAATAGATGTCACGTGACCAGAAGTACAATAGATGTCATGTGACCAGAAGAACAATACATGTCATGTGACCAGAAGAACAAGAGATGTCATGTGACCAGAAGAACAAGAGATGTCACGTGACCAGAAGAATAGATGTCACGTGACCAGAAGTACAATACATGTCATGTGACCAGAAGGACAATAGATGTCACGTGACCAGAAGTACAATAGATGTCACGTGACCAGAAGAACAATACATGTCACGTGACCAGAAGAACAATACATGTCACGTGACCAGAAGGACAATAGATGTCACGTGACCAGAAGGACAATAGATGTCACGTGACCAGAAGGACAATAGATGTCACGTGACCAGAAGGACAATAGATGTCACGTGACCAGAAGGACAATAGATGTCACGTGACCAGAAAGACAATAGATGTCACGTGACCAGAAGGACAATAGATGTCACGTGACCAGAAGGACAATAGATGTCACGTGACCAGAAGGACAATAGATGTCACGTGACCAGAAGGACAATAGATGTCACGTGACCAGAAGGACAATAGATGTCACGTGACCAGAAGGACAATAGATGTCACGTGACCAGAAGGACAATAGATGTCACGTGACCAGAAGGACAATAGATGTCACGTGACCAGAAGGACAATAGATGTCACGTGACCAGAAGGACAATAGATGTCACGTGACCAGAAGGACAATACATGTCACGTGACCAGAAGGACAATAGATGTCACGTGACCAGAAGGACAATAGATGTCACGTGACCAGAAGGACAATAGATGTCACGTGACCAGAAGGACAATAGATGTCACGTGACCAGAAGGACAATAGATGTCACGTGACCAGAAGGACAATAGATGTCACGTGACCAGAAGGACAATATATGTCACGTGACCAGAAGGACAATAGATGTCACGTGACCAGAAGGACAATAGATGTCACGTGACCAGAAGGACAATAGATGTCACGTGACCAGAAGGACAATAGATGTCACGTGACCAGAAGGACAATAGATGTCACGTGACCAGAAGGACAATAGATGTCACGTGACCAGAAGGACAATAGATGTCACGTGACCAGAAGAACAATAGATGTCACGTGACCAGAAGAACAATAGATGTCACGTGACCAGAAGAACAATAGATGTCATGTGACCAGAAGGACAATAGATAGACGGCAGTAGTTGATAATTAAAGCAATAACTCACGATTATGAGGAAAACTTCTTTTTGCATGAAGCTTGGTGTGGCGGCGTCTCATTGGCTGAAGGAAAACCCAAATAAATTAATACAACATTTTTAACCAGGTCGCCATGGAGATGCTGCTGACGGGCGCGCCCCTCTCGGCCCATGATGCTTTGCTGCACGGTCTGATCAGCCGGGTGGTGCCGGGCGAGCGGCTGGAGGAGGAGACGCTGGCCATCGCCCGCCGGGTGTGTCGGGCCAGCCGGGCCGTCGTCGCCCTCGGAAAGGCCACATTCCAGAGGTCAGAGGTCACAGATTATTTATTTAATTTATTTATAATGCTTAAGATTGGAAAACAAGACAAGACTTTCCCTTTAAATACAACCTAATAATCATTTAACCATCAGTAAATCCTCATTTATTGCTATTTTTTTTCCAAACAAATGGAATTCTTTTAGTATAAAGTATCGAGATGATGGATAAGATTGTAAGAAATCCTACACTAATGTTTAAAAAAAGTGCTGCACTTTCCATCTTTAGTCATTCAGAATTATTGGAGGACGTTAACGGTCATTAATTATGAAAACACACATTGTTGCTCCACTCATTTTTTTATTCCTCAGACGAGAATCAGAACCAATCAGCTGCTGGATTTGAGCGAGGAATTAATTTATGAACTATATTATAATACGCTCAGAATTTGATAGATTACATTTATTGACAAAGTGAAGTTTTGTTTACTTATTTTACTTATTTGCAACTAAAATGTGAAACAGCATTTTTTTCTGGATTCTTCTCTAAAAGCCGAGGTCGTCAAAGACTTTTAGCTTCTACCGTTCAATAATAGTCAACTTCTCGTAAGTGAAGAAAAACAAGGTAATAAAAGGAGTTTCTGACCGTTTCTTGACTCCCGTCCAAAGACAAATGGCTCAAGGTCGAGACGCGGCGTACGCCACGGCCTCCAAGGTCATGGTGGACAACCTGGCGCTGAGAGACGGGCAGGAGGGGATCCGGGCCTTCATCGAGAAACGAGAGCCGGTGTGGAGCAACACGGCGGAAAAGGCCCACGACTGATGGACCGGTATTATATATATATTATATACATATATATATAATATATGTATAATACAACGATGGACGTTTTGAAATGTCAACTTCCTCTAAACACCATTTTGTGCCTTGAAATACGAGTTCCCAGATGTTTGATGTTTAAAGCTGCTCTCTGTATTTGTATAATTGTAAATATAATTAATTAATTACTAAGGTCACACGTTGGTGTTAGTTATTGTGCACATCCAGGGTTGTGTTTACTGCACAGACGATGTCAGCTTGGACCGGAAATATCAGATTATTTTATTAAATGTCAAAGGGAAAAGCATGAGTAAGGAGACATCTTGAGGTGCATTTCACTAATAAACACCGTAAAACACAAACTAAAGTTTTAAATGATAAATCCTATTTTTAGGTTAAGTTTTGAATTAATTTAGCTTTTATTGTTCTCAGTTTAAATGATTAAATATGGAAATAAGAATTTGAAGTTCTCTAATTCACGTGGACGTGTCAGCTGTAGTTTCACTGAATGGCCAGAAGATGGCGGCGTTGTGTTAATCTGAGAGGGGAGAGCTGTGCAACGCTGCAAATAGTAGAGCAACAGGATGTCACGATTAATTAATAGCAATGTTATCGTCAGTTTATTTTTTTATTTTCTGTCACCGGACAAAATGTAATCAATGTTTTATATTAATATACAATAATGCTTGTTTAGTGCGGCTAACGGTCCAAAACCAAAAGATATGTAATGTCCAATAATACGACAAGAAGCATTAGGAGCTGGAACCAGTAAATGTTTGACATATTACTTATATTAGATAATTATTATATCCTCAAATTATTGATTAAATGAATGATTATTTTGATTGACTCGTTATTCTGGCATCAGGATGTGTACGTTATTAAGTATAAACTGCTGCATACTGAATTACACAAATATGATTCTGCATGAAATGTATCTTTTAAAAACGTTCAATCTCTTAACAAATATATCCATTAATGTCTTGTCTTATTCCCTCACGTCCCCACTAGGGGGCAGAGTTTCATTAGCCAGAAAAAGAAACCTTAAAGTCAAAGACGGAGCCATAGATTCACTTTCCTCCACCTCATTTTATTAAGCAAAGTATCAGAATGGCCTGCAATTAGTCGTTTAACAAAAAACAGAGATAACTTAACGGAATGCAATGGAACAGAATAACTGATGTGTGTGTGTGTGTGTCTGCAGAATAATAAAAGGGAATGTGGTTGTGATTAAATGTTGAAATGTAGTGTGTACATATATATATGTGTGTGTGTGTGTGTCAGCAGCTGAACAGTAGTTATGACAGTTGTTGAGAATAATAAGACATAATGAAGAAAAGCAAACTTATATTTTTTAAACTAGTTCACGTCCGTCTCTGGCTGCACGTGCTCAAGATGTGAAACTAAAATACAGCAATTAAAAACAAAACAAACATGTTAACTATTGTTACAAAGCAAATCAGACGGCTTAAAGCCCCGAACCAAAAATAAATAAATATATTTATATATAAATATATAATATATTTATATAAACTATATTTATATATAAATAATATATTTATATAAACTATATTTATATATAAATAATATATATATATAATATTTATATATAATATATAAATATATTATATATAATATATATAAATATATATATTATATATATATATAAATAATATATTTACAAAATATATATATTTATATAAATATATGTATATTATTAGCCCTCACAAATTAGTTCTATGCCTTTAGTCTCTAATCGGGGTTTGAATTTAACAAAAACTGGCCTCAAATGCGTGTAAATGTCCAACGTATGTTACTTTGCGTACGTAAGAGATGAATTGCACGTCAGTTAATCAGGAAGTAAAATCCCCGAAACTGGAAAGTGAAGATTAAAAAATAAACTCTGCTCTTTCTACAGTGGTGGCGCTGCACCCGCTCACTATTTCTATCATTGGACATAAAGTATTACTTCTCTCTGAAAAATAACATTCACAAGCATTAGGAGTAAACCGATCTATCTGGAAGTAACATATAAAAAAAAAAAAAATAGACGTAAAATAAATCAAGAGTTTTTGCCTTTTTCAGGAGAATGTTCCCCCCAAGCTACTGATAACAACTCAGCATATTAAGACAAGGAATCCACTGTACACATCAGACTCTAAATATATATATATATATATATATATATATATGCTGTCGCCTCTCGTTAATGATTTTACATCCAAAAATAAAATAAAATCTTCAGTCAGTTTTTAAAGCGATCGGTAAAAACCTGGGAGGCTGGTGTGTCGGTACTTCACACATAAAGAACAAAACCCGGCTCCTAACGAAGCTCGGGCTACTGCTCATCTTTACCAGTGTCAGTGACTACGCCTTTTACATTTTTTTTTTACAGTGTCTTGCCGTTTCTCTATCGTCCAATCACAGCAGCATGGACTCCTGCATGGCGAACGCCTCCTGTGCGTGCCTGTAGTACGGTCCTTCGAACAGCTGGGGGAGCTGTTGCCTCGTGACGGGCTGCTGCTGCTTCTCGAACTGAGTCCTGTAGTGGAGTGCGCCGTCGGGGTTCGGGGGGAAAGCGAACTCCTGAACGGGGGACATCTGGGCTCGCTGGAAGCTGGGCGAGCGTGGCACCCCGTCCGGGGATCGGAGGGGCGGCGGGTCCTCCGGCGCCCACGGGGGCCCGTCCTCGGGCCGCCGGGGCCCGCCTTCCGGCAGGTAGTGTGGAACCGCCTTGCCCCGCTGATGCCCCTCTGACCTGTAGACCTGCGCGGTGGAGGTGAGCTGTTGCAGGTAGATCGGGGTGGAGCTGCCCTGGGTGTCCAGATCCGGGGGAATCCTGGCGTTTCGGTTGGAGTTCGGCGGGTGCGGCTGCCGGCGGTATGTCGTGTAGGAGTTGTTCATGAGCGCCTTCTCCGGGGAGTCTCTGTTGCTCGGGCGCTGGGTGGTGGCGTATTCCCGCTCCCCGTACGCCACGCTGGAGGGCGGAGTGAACCGAGAGGGCGGGGCGTAGAGCCTTTCCTCCCCTCGGTGGTCCAGGATCACGTTGTACGCGGGGTGCAGGATGGGGACCTCGGTGGTAGTTCTGGCCGGGGAGTGTTGCTGGGGCGGGGTGTTGTACTGTCTCTGGCCAGGGTAGCTCGCGTGGACCCCGCCTGGACTGTTGTGGGCAAACGCAGGAGGAAGAGGGTGTTTGGCCCCCCGGGGCCCCGACGCGATGGAGGCGGCGCTCCCAGCCAGGCTGGGGCTTCCCTGATGGAGGGACGACGCCGCGCTGAAGGGCGTCTCGCTGCAAGGGGTCTTCATTCTGGACGGAGGTCTGTCGA
Source organism: Myoxocephalus aenaeus (assembly GCA_038501785.1). Taxonomy (NCBI): domain Eukaryota; kingdom Metazoa; phylum Chordata; class Actinopteri; order Perciformes; family Cottidae; genus Myoxocephalus; species Myoxocephalus aenaeus. The sequence goes on from JBAMJR010000221.1 coordinate 424,550, forward strand.
GCTCCAGGATCTCGAACTCCGGCTCCGGCACCGGCAGCCCGGGTACGTTGTCGTACTGGGAGGCGTTGGATCCGCGGTTGGCGTCCGGGGTGAAGCCCCTGGAGCGCGGCCGGCGGTGGGGCGGCGCGCCGTCTTCCGGACTGGAAGGGGCCGGCGACGCCCCTCGGGCCGCCGCCTTGACCGCCTCCAGCTTAGTCTCGGAGGGTTTGAACCACCGGGGGGTGATCTCTTTGCGGGAGCTGGAAGCCGCGTTGGAGTTCTGGTTGGCGTGGCCCTGCCGCCTCCCTCTGTCCGCTGCGATAGGCTGCGGTGTCGGGGCGAGGCCCGAGGGCGGCGTTACCCCCCTCTCGGGTGTGGTGGGGGTGGACTGCTTCCTCTGCTCGTTGGGGATCTCCCCGGATCCCCTGGAGCGCACGTCCCTCTTGTCGGCTTTGTGGTGGCGGATCGATTTCTCCAGCGAGTCCCGGCGCGACCGGCTGGGTGGGCGACTCTCCCGCTGGCGCTCCGGCACGGGACTCGGGTCCCCGGGAGGCGCCGCCGGCTCGGCGTGGCTTTGACCGTTGGCCAAGCGGTTCACCGGCGCCGGCTCAGGGGGGAGCTGCCCCAGAGGCTTCTTGGGAAACTCCTCCTCTTTACCTGCAAGATGGGAAAACAGTGGAAACGCATTAGAAGCGCCATCGGGAAGCGGAACTGAACGGTGATGGTTTGACACACTTGCGTGGCGCTGATTCACATCAGATGAGGAAGTCACGACAGGGACATGGATTCATGCAACACCACTGCCATAGAGAGGTAAAACAAATAAAGGAGAATTTCACAGGCAAAGAGCAAAAGACAGGGGGGGAAAAAACCATCAGGAATAATGTTTGATATTAATTCTGCGCCCGCTGGAGGGGGGGCTCAATTAGGAAGTGACATTCAATCGAGTGGTCTCTGAAATGATGAGTTTGTCTCCATTTCGTTGAACTGTACTGAGCTGCAGCAGTAGTCCCGGACGTGAAAGGTCATCCAGAAGTAGTTCTTGATTAATGAACCACATTAAATGTACCGAGACCGATCAGAACAAGCATTTAAAGCCACATTTCTTCACTTAGACTACTAGACAGCTTGGACCAAGTACATGTTAGAAGTTCAAGACAGTGATACTAATACTCTACGTCAAAAATAAATTAAAAGGTACAGTCGACAGGAACATATGCAGAGTGCAGACTCGGTGACGGTGGGCGTTGTTGGGGGACTGTGAAGGGAAAGAGTGATCAGAAGAGTCGGACCAGGAGGGATCCAGGGAGGGAACTGATTGGACGTGAATTCACCAACTTAAGTGTCCGTCCCTTGACGAGTTTATCCACCGACCTTTTGACCTTTTCCCTCTCGTGCACGGGGGTTACATTAACGGGGGAATCTGACGTAAACTACCTCATTACAACTGGATCAGTTAATGAGAAAAAAGTTATTATTTTGTTCGCCAAAATTAAGGCTGCAGGACAGCTACGGTGCGGCTGCAGGACGGCTGCAGGACGGCTACGGTACGGCTGCAGGACGGCCTAAAGCAGATGTGTATTTCACTTCTTTATTAAAAAGAAAAATAGGAACACACTTTAGTTTTTTAGAAAACAAACCAATTCATGATAGAAAGTAATTATTTATGTTCCCTATTATCGTAAACTGAACTATATGAGCATTGTTTGAGCCTGGCAGATTTTTATTTTGTCCTCCATCTATATTTATTTATTCTGTGTTCGCCGCGAGCAGGTTATTGTTTTTTATTTCACACAGTTGGAAAGAGGAAGTAGTTTCAGTGTGTCTAACTTTGCCTTCAGGAGTTACACCATATTAGTATAAATGATGCTGAAGAGGGAAATAAAATGTGGATTTTAAGGGTCATAAAAGATGCAGTTATTCCTTTTGTGTAAGAGTCTTTCAGGGGAGGTGTTTTGAACGAGTACCTCTCAGTATAAAAGTTGAGAAAAGGTTGGTTATCTTTTATTTTGAAGGAACAAATGTATTATATTGACTAATACTAAATGTGAGAGCAAATCATCATCCCTCAAACTTTTTGCAGAGGTTGGTGACAGAAAATAACTGAATCCAGACCCCGCCGCTCTCGATCAAAGGTCCGTCCAGCTGCTGTTTGTTCAGACTGAATTACACAGCGGCGGTGATGTGGTCGGGAAACCAAGAGGACCGTCACCTAACTAAAACTGAAGCTGATGTGAAGTTTTTAGAACCGTAAAAAAACAAAAACACCATCGTCTCTTACAGTTCAGCCAATTCAGAGCACTAAAACTATTCAGATTGCGCTGCACGCCAGCAGATGGTTGTTCAAGCAGGAGTTAAACAAAAGCCTCCAGTGTTGGAAAAGTGGCTCATTATCTTGTCAGCGGGCAGGAAAAGCGAACAGACAGCTACTGTGACGGCTGTGTGGGCTCTGGTTCCTCCTTCACAGTATTTAAGTAACAAAAAGAGTAGTAAATTAAGTAAGTTAACCCGTCTTTACAAATATAAGTCTGCACTTTAAACGGGTAGTGGGGTTGATTGATGTACTTCTCCGGGGTCGGTGTTTTTAACCTCGCGGTACACGGAAGTGTAACCTCACGGTACACAGAAGTGTAACCTCCCGGTACACGGAGGTTTAACCTCCCGTAGACAGACATTTAACCTCCCGGTACACGGAAGTTTAACCTCCCGGTACACGGAAGTTTAACCTCCTGGAGACAGACGTTTAACCTCCTGGAGACAGACGTTTAACCTCCCGGTACACGGACGTTTAACCTCCCAGTACACGGAAGTTTAACCTCCCGGTACACGGAAGTTTAACCTCCCGGTAGACGGAAGTTTAACCTAACGGTACACGGAAGTCGCTGCTTTATGGCGGCCTCCAGTCGGTCAGTTTGTTGGTGAATCCGGAGAACGAATAGTAAAGTCATAGTAAATATTCTAAATATCGCGTACTCTTAAAGTGATATTGATTATTTTAGACTGTCATCTAAGGAGAATTACGTACCTCATACAACCACACTTAAAAAAATGCGAACTATCCCTTTAAAGAGAAACCGCTTTTCTTTCTTTATAATAATAAGCTACAGGTTTAATAAGTAAATGTGCGGATGTCGATTGTTTGCCTACAACATACTGTAACGTACGAAGATAACTTCCCAGTAGCGTGCAGTGCCTTCAGTTGGCCACCAGAGGGCACAAGATGTCGTCTGAAAAAGCTGAAACGTTTTACAACCACTTTGGAATTAAAACATGAAAGAGTAAAGGAAAAATAAATTAAAAAAGAGCTGAAGGTACAAAGACAATAAGAGAGCCAGCCACTGCAGGACTGAAGCAATGCATCTGAACTTAGTTAGAAATATTAAGTGGGGGGATAAAAGACTAGTTTGTGAAGAAATAAAAAAATTAAATAAACCCGAGTGCTGTTGGACAGACAGGCGACAGACAGGACGGACGGACTGACTGAGGGACAGATGGGACAGAGACATGGAGAGGAAGACCAGTCAGGAAAGCCCACCGGTTACTGTCGTAGGAGGGAATGTGGCCCGCACTCACGGCCACACTCTTGTTGTTGTTGGCTAACACCGTTTGAAAGAAGAAGGGAGAGAAGGAAGATTAATGAGGAGACAGAGCAAGATTAGAAACAGTGTGATTAGAGCTAATATTTATAAAGGACGGCTGCATGGCGGCTGCAGGACGGCTACATGGCGGCTGCATGGCGGCTGCAGACGGCAGGAAGCCACAAGCATCGGCGCGTTTGTTTCTCTGTCAAGTAAACACTCAGATTTCCTTTTGTAGGTATTTGTACCTACAAAAACCTCTAGGTATTTTATTTTTTTCTAGAAAAGCGCTATATACAATTTAAGTATTATTTTTATTTTTTTATTTCAACATATTTGATAAAGAAAACTAAAAACGTTCTCAAATATTTTATGATTTTTCCTAATATTTTCTTTAATTAAAGTAGTGAAAAATGTCACAGATGGTGACTTTAAATGGCTAAAAATCCCACCAAAATATTTGTTTTATAATTTATAATACTGAAAAATCTCTAAATACATTTTCTTAATGAATTATAGTGTTAAATCATCTATTTAAAAAAAATTAAAAAAATTCTCTGACTAATTAGCGATGCTTAAAGGCTAATAATAATCTATTTTAACCAGCAAAATCTACTACTAATGTTAAAAACATATGCATATTTGTTCGAGTAAAGGCTTCCTTTATAATCAGACTATTAGCCAGTTCTGCATAAAATATGAATACTACTAGTGACGGTGTTTAAGAACAAAGCTGTATCTTGGTTTTAAAGGTTTTTAAAGTGGGTTTGGTTCAGCAGAGCCCCAAAATAAGTCCCATTGGCGTCGCAGCCGGTTCGGTTCTGCCCGTGGTTACCTGGTGCGGGCAGCTCCATCTTGACCCTGCGGAGCTCCGTCATGGACGCCTGCAGGTGATCGACCACGAGGTCGTCCTCCAAGAAGAAATTTTTGGACAAAGTCACCTGCAGGAACTCCACCAGCTCCTCCATGGACAGCTTCATCAGGTGCTCTGTCGAATCAAACGCACACAGGTAAGACCTCCTGAGTCCCTGAGAGCCGGAGTCAGGGTTCATATACATTTTGACCAATGGATTTCCATGACTTTAAACCAAATTTCCACGACTTTCCATGACTTTAAACCAAATTTCCAAGACTTTAAACCCAATTTCCATTACTTTTTCATGACTTTAAACCAAATTTCCAAGACTTTAAACCCAATTTCCATTACTTTTCCATGACTTTAAACCAAATTTCCATGACTTTAAACCCAATTTCCATTACTTTTCCATGACTTTAAACCAAATTTCCACAACTTTAAACCCAATTTCCATGACTTTTCCATGACTTTAAACCAAATGTCCATGAGCAAACATTTAGTGAAATCTGGGTGTAAACAGTAAAAAGTGAGTAAATGTAGTATTTAAACTAACAATGAGAATACAAAGCATACAGTAAACCTTAAATGACTCAAATGAATGAGACAATAGTTTGATTAAAAGAATAAACATTTATATAGATGCCTGTATGTATGCCTGCTTATATTTTGAGTCTTTCTTTTAAAAGCATATTCATTATTTCAAACTCAGCGTAAATGAACACATGAATATAACACATTTACATGACTTTTACAAAACTTTTGGGATTTTATTGTTTTCCAGGACTTTTCCAGGCCTGGAAATAACCATTTTAAAACTCCATGACTTTTCCAGGTTTTCCATGACCATGAGAACCCTGGGATAAACTCACTCTTGTGCAGCTTGAGGATGGTGTAGGACATGGTGGGCAGCACGCGCTCGCCCTCAAAGATGTAGATGTCCCAGATCCTCAAGGTCAGCGTGAAGGGCGTCTGCAAGGAGACGGAACAAAAGGTCAAAACATCTCATGGTTTTCTCTTCTTGGAGTCGCAGAAAGAAGGACAGTTACATCTATATTTTATATGTTATTGTCATGAATCTGGTCCGTCTTTCGATACTTTCTTTCTTTCAATCATTTTATTTTAAGTTTTTACAAGTTACACATTACCTCACATTACTAGACAACAAAAAACAACAACAAATAAATGAAATTACATTTAAAAAAGAATACATAACAACCAACTATACGAACAATCAGACAAGGACAGAAAAACACGGACAGAAATCGAACATAAATCCTCCATATTCAACCTCCTATAACAATTGTATTTATCTCATTCTTACCACCATTTTATTTTCAATTCATATACAATACTTTCTGACTTCTCGACCTGTTCTGAGGCTCTCAGACCTCGTCGGTTCCTAGTTGATGTAAATCGTTAAGAAAAAATAGCTTACAAATGTTTAAAGTGATATATATATATATATATATATATATATAAACGATATATATATATATAAATAAATAGCGGGTACCAAACTTACCCGAAAAAGGCGTAAACATTGTGTTTATTGAACACTTGTTAGCAGAATAATACATTGATGGTTTTAAATCTTTTCATTGGATTTGATGACAATAAGAAATACAGAATATCACAACAATTATAGTTTAAAAAGTCAGATTTTAGTGCAGATTTCAAGTCCTTTTTTCTTCCCGATTTCAAAAGAAAAATACGCTTTTAAAAAATTCGTACTCCAGAAAATTAATCAGTTAACATTAAACATGTCCGGCGAAGAAATGTTTTGTTTAATTTCCATATTCATGTACTCACTCTGTCCAGGAAGCACTGGAAGAACCACTTCATGGTGTAGAGACTGGTCAACACCTCCTGGCTGTCCTGCAGCCGCACAAACACACAACGTCTGTTAGTGCATTGAGGACAAGATAACACAATAATAATAATCTGGATATATATATATATATATATATATATATATATTTATGAAGTTTCCCTTTAAATGAATGAACCATACACGGCTTTATTGTCTTCTGCACGTCCAGTTTTTTCAAATAGAGAACATGTTATTGATCAAACCACCACCTGAAGGGCAGGTGCGTTCAGTAAAAACACATTTGGAGGGGCGCGTTTGTTTTCCTCACCAGGTGCTGCTTCAGTTTGGGCATCATCTTCCGGAGGATGCGGTCGTGGTGCTCCTGGAAGCGCATCAGCTTCGGGAAGCCGGGGACGAAAAACCCTGAAGGAGACGACGCAAGAAGGGACGATTAGTTAAGCAAATATTTTATTTATTTACGATACAAATGTTAGCGCACGTCCAGTTTAAAATGCCTTCAGACAGGCGTCTTGTTTAGCGATGTTTTGCTCACATATTGAGCAATACGTCGAGGTATTCGTATACAGTTTATATTTCCAACGCCAGCCATCTTAAAGTTAACGGAGCAGCCTTATAGGCGCCCCCTGGGGGTACGTAAAGGCACTGCAGGTACGTGAGATACTGAGGTATGGGAGTCCGTTTCCGCGACAAAAAAAAGAAGTAAAAAAAGTCTAAATTATGAGATAATAAAATTTAAATTATGAGATAGAAAGTCTTGCATCTCATAATTTAGACTTTATTATCTCATAATTATGATTTTTTATCTCATATTTTTTTTTATTTGTCCCGGAAACGGGCATCCATACTGATGGCACGGCGTTGTGCAAAAATGCTTTTACGGGGTACTTGGCTGAAACACTATTTGACAGGCGGGTGCGTCACTGGGAAAAGGTGGAGAACCAGCGACCTGTCGGACGGGACGCCGGCTGTGAGGCGTCGGCGTCGTGGTGTTTTTACCGTGCATGGCGTGCTTCTGCCCCGACAGCAGCTTGACCAGAGCCCAGAAGGCGTCCTCCTCGTTCATGTAGATGAGCAGCAGAGCTGTGATCTGACTCATGCCCTGGCAGTAGCCCACCTCCTGCAGACACACACACACACACACACACATTCATTCACCCGTGCACAGGTGAGTTGATTCACAACTGCCACCGATTTTCTTTTCTCATGTGTGCGTTCACAGTCACCCTGAAACCTTTGCTGACAGTCTTTGAAAAATCCAGTACTTCAAAAGCACGGCAACCTGTGTGTGTGTGTGTGTGTGTGTGTGTGTGTGTGTGTGTGTGTGTGTGTGTGTGTGTGTCTCACCGTGTTGTACATGGAGTAGGCTGTGAGGACGTGGAAGAGAGCCTGCTGCCTAAGAAACACAACACAGTAAGAGTTGAGAGCCGCGATCGGCCAAAGTCTGATATATTTTTCTTATTTTTTTACCATTTTTCAGCATGATGTGGTTTTATTTTGATATATATTATACAATGTCTTTTTTTTTTCCACATTTCGTCAAACTAAATCTGACCTTTTCAAATTTTTTAGTACTTTTGAGATGTTTTCCCAACATACTATCACTTTTTTTAAATGTTTCAATGACTTTTTTCAAAATAGTATAGTATGAATTTTTCCACAACATGCGTACTTTTTCCTACAAACTAATACTTTAAAAAATAAACATTCAATAATTTTTCTTCAACACTATATCATAACTTTTAGAGATATACGGACGGAAGAGAAATACAATAGTATCACATTTATGATGTTTTTAGACATATACTAAAAACCTTTTTTTGTTTTTGACATACCATACCGTAAAAGTCGGATTACAAGCCGCTACTACCGTCGGTCAGTGTCCCCGTTAGCTCCCCGCTGTAACCAGCTAGCGCTCCGCTAGCTACCCGACAACCACCGAAGGTAGCAGGACCAGCCCCGGCTCGATACCCGACTCGGGCAGAGGGGACGCGGGCAGTAGCAGCAGCAGGGAGCTAGCAGCAGCAGCGCTAGCAGCAGCAGCGGGGAGCTAGCAGCAGCGCTAGCAGCAGCAGCGGGGAGCTAGCAGCAGCGCTAGCTAGCTACAGCGTTGACACCCACCGGAGGTAGGAGCGGCTTGTAACCCGACTTTTACGGTACATTGTTTTTTTTGCGAAATACTATAACATTACTTTTTCATGTTTCTTTTACTTATTTTAAACACTATAATATTACTTTATTGACTTTTTTTCCGACACATTATATAATATACAATAATTGAGCTTTTATGCTGGGCACAGCATGTGGCGCTCGTTATCGGAGAGTAGCGGCGCGTACTTGACGTCGTAGCGGGTCATGAACATCACGTGGTCCCTGTAGGTCCGGTTCACGTCCAGGTCGATCTGACGGATGTCCGGGGAGACGCCTCTCGCTCTGGCCTTCAGCTTCTGAGGACGAGCAGAAGAAGAAACACAAGATAAAGGTCAGAAAGTCTGCTGAGAAAAGGAGGCTTTCAATTTAACGCTGCTCAAGTGTCTTCTTGTGTAACGTCAGAGGATGAAGTTAAAGAGAGACTGTGGGTAGATAGATATATGGTAGATAGATAGATAGATAGATGGGTAGATATATGGTAGATATATAGATAGATAGATATATGGTAGATAGATAGATGGGTAGATATATAGGTAGATAGATATATGGTGGGTAGATATATAGGTAGATAGATGATAGGTAGATAGATAGGTAGATTATATATATATATATATATATATATATATATCTACCCACCCATATATCTATCTATTTACCATATATCTATATATATCTATCTATCTATTATCTATCTACCATATATCTATCTACCATATATCTATCTACCATATATCTATCTACCATCTATCTACTATATATATATATATATATATATAGATGGTAGATAGATGGATAGATAAATAGATAGATGAGTAGCTGGTTAGATAGATATATGGTAAATATATAGATAGGTAGGTAGATAGATAGATGGTAGATAGATAGATGTATAGATAAATACTTTATAAAAAAAAAGATGAAACAGATTACTGTGAAGTTTCTCCTTCACAGTTTTTATTTCCCACTTTGCTCCCTGACTTTTCCCTCGACTCATTACACTAATAATTATGAAACTGGCTGAAGGCAGCGATGTTATTGATCCCAGCAGCTGAACTTCCTCATGAGATCCAGTTTGTCTGCAGACACATGAAGCTCTGAATCTAATGAAGCTGCATGTGAATCTCCGTGGTTTCATGAAGCGTGAGAGAGAAACCTCCGAACCTCGTAGAAGTCTTTCTTCTCCTCCTTCATTTTGGGGATGTCGAGCAGCAGACCCCACACCTCGCCCCGCAGCTGCAGGGGGATTCCCTTGTAGACCCTCCGGCTCAGCTGAGGAAACAAGAACAGAGGTTTTTATTTCAGGTTTAGCAATTTTGTTAAATATCAGATAGGGGTTCACGAAAAACCTCCCCAATAATAATCAACACGGTTCAAGACGAGACGTTGGAAGACGTCCTCGAGGGCTGTCGCCACTATTATCTGGCAAAACCGATAATGAAAATAACCGGTCGCAGTTCAATCGACCGCGTGATCAATAAATACAATCTACTCTACTTTATGGAAACACGTCAATACTGGAAAATAAAATAATCTGTGGAACTGAATCTGTTCCTCGAGGACCGATGAACATCTCATCACACGTTCACCTGTCATAAAACATGATGTCATCCATGACTGTGTGTTGTTGTGTTGTGTGTGCACGCGTGTCAACATTTGCACGTCTGTGATGAACCTGTGTCTCTAGTCTCGTGCTCTTGAGGCAAAACAAACATGGCCGACGTTTGTGTGCGGCGGCCATGTTTGTTTCTACACTGAAGGGTTTGATCTGGATGAACCAGACTAGAACAGACCAGGATCAACTGACCCCAGACTTCACAAGACCAGGATCAACTGACCCCAACTGACCCTCCAGACTAGAATAGGCCAGGTCCAACTGACCCCAACTGGACTAGACTAGACCAGGTCCAACAGACCAGGATCAACTGACCCAGACTTCAACAGACCAGGATCAACTGACCCAGACTTCAATAGACCAGGATCAACTGACCCAGACTTCAATAGACCAGGATCAACTGACCCCCCCAGACTAGAATAGACCAGCTCCAACTGACCCCAACTGGACTAGACTAGACCAGGTCCAACTGACCCAGACTTCACTAGACCAGGATCAACTGACCCAGACTTCAATAGACCAGGATCAACTGACCCAGACTTCAATAGACCAGGATCAACTGACCCAGACTTCACTAGACCAGGATCAACTGACCCAGACTTCACTAGACCAGGATCAACTGACCCAGACTTCAATAGACCAGGATCAACTGACCCAGACTTCAATAGACCAGGATCAACTGACCCAGACTTCACTAGACCAGGATCAACTGACCCAGACTTCACTAGACCAGGATCAACTGACCCAGACTTCACTAGACCAGGATCAACTGACCCAGACTTCAATAGACCAGGATCAACTGACCCAGACTTCAATAGACCAGGATCAACTGACCCAGACTAGAATAGACCAGGATCAACTGACCCAGACATCACTAGACCAGGATCAACTGACCCAGACTAGAATAGACCAGGATCAACTGACCCAGACTTTAATAGACCAGGATCAACTGACCCAGACATCACTAGACCAGGATCAACTGACCCAGACTTCACTAGACCAGGATCAACTGACCCAGACTTCACTAGACCAGGATCAACTGACCCAGACTTGGGTACAGGGCTCCGGTCTACATGCTGCACTCCTTCACAAGAGATCTACTGAAGCTTAAGGAGTCCTGAACAGAGCAGAGTTGTGTGTCTGTGGTTGTGTGTCTGTGGTTGTGTGTCTGTGGTTTCATTCCTCCAGAGACAAAGAGGACAGAATGACTTCTTTGTGCCGACATGAGAGCATTA
>JBAMJR010000222.1:2500-80000 GCA_038501785.1 Myoxocephalus aenaeus
AGAGGAGGAGGAGGAGAGGAGGAGGAGAGGAGGAGGAGGAGGAGGAGGAGGAGAGGAGGAGGAGGAGGAGGAGGAGGAGGAGAGGAGGAGGAGGAGAGGAGGAGGAGAGGAGGAGGAGGAGGAGAGGAGGAGGGGAGGAGGAGGAGGAGAGGAGGAGGAGAGGAGGAGGAGGAGGAGGAGGAGGAGAGGAGGAGGAGGAGGAGAGGAGGAGGAGGAGGAGGAGGAGGAGGAGGAGGAGGAGAGGAGGAGGAGGAGGAGGGGGAGAGGAGGAGGAGAGGAGGAGGAGAGGAGGAGGAGAGGAGGAGGAGAGGAGGAGGAGGAGGAGAGAGAGGAGGAGGAGAGGAAGAAGAGGAGAGGAGGAGAGGAAGAAGAGGAAGAGGAGGAGGAGGAGAGGAAGAGGAAGAGGAGGAGGAGGAGGAGGAGAGGAGGAGGAGGAGAGGAAGAGGAGAGGAAGAAGAGGAGGTGGAGGAGAGGAGAGGAGGAGGAGAGGAGGAAGAGGAGGAGGAGGAGGAGGAGAGGAGGAAGAGGAGGAGGAGGAGGAGGAGGAGGTGAGGAGGAGGAGAGGAAGAGGAGGAGGAGGAGGAGAGGAGAGGAGGAGGAGAGGAAGAGGAGGAGAGGAGGAGGAGGAGGAGGAGGAGAGGAAGAGGAGGAGGAGGAGGAGGAGAAGAGGAGGAGGAGGAGAAGAGGAGGAGGAGGAGGAGGAGAAGAGGAAGAGGAGGAGGAGGAGAGGAAGAGGAGGAGGAGGAGAGGAAGAGGAGGAGGAGAAGAGGAAGAAGAGGAAGAAGAGGAAGAGGAGGAAGAGGACGAGGAGGAGAGGAAGAAGAGGAAGAAGAGGAAGAGAAGAGGAGGAGGAGGAGGAGGAGGAGAAGAGGAAGAGGAGGAAGAGGAGGAGTACCTGACACTGGCGGAGGTACGGAGTGATTCTTGAGGGTTCGATGTTCTTGATGAGCAACATCCTGAAGTCTTCCATCTGCAGCCAGCAGAGCTCGTCCTCACACAGCTCCATAGTACTAGTACACACTCTGAGTACTAGTACACACTCTGAGTACTAGTACACACTCTGAGTATTAGTACACACTCTGAGTGGTAGGACACACTCTGAGTACTAGTACACACTCTGAGTACTAGTACACACTCTGAGTACTAGTACACACTCTGAGTGGTAGGACACACTCTGAGTACTAGGACACACTCTGAGTACTAGTACACACTCTGAGTACTAGTACACACTCTGAGTGGTAGGACACACTCTGAGTATTAGTACACACTCTGAGTGGTACGACACACTCTGAGTGGTAGGACACACTCTGAGTACTAGTACACACTCTGAGTACTAGTACACACTCTGAGTGGTAGGACACACTCTGAGTACTAGTACACACTCTGAGTACTAGTACACACTCTGAGTACTAGTACACACTCTGAGTGGTAGGACACACTCTGAGTACTAGGACACACTCTGAGTGGTAGGACACACTCTGAGTATTAGTACACACTCTGAGTGGTACGACACACTCTGAGTACTAGTACACACTCTGAGTACTAGTACACACTCTGAGTACTAGTACACACTCTGAGTATTAGTACACACTCTGAGTGGTACGACACACTCTGAGTACTAGTACACACTCTGAGTACTAGGACACACTCTGAGTACTAGTACACACTCTGAGTACTAGTACACACTCTGAGTGGTAGGACACACTCTGAGTATTAGTACACACTCTGAGTGGTACGACACACTCTGAGTACTAGTACACACTCTGAGTACTAGTACACACTCTGAGTGGTAGGACACACTCTGAGTATTAGTACACACTCTGAGTGGTACGACACACTCTGAGTACTAGGACACACTCTGAGTACTAGTACACACTCTGAGTACTAGTACACACTCTGAGTGGTAGGACACACTCTGAGTATTAGTACACACTCTGAGTGGTACGACACACTCTGAGTACTAGTACACACTCTGAGTACTAGGACACACTCTGAGTACTAGTACACACTCTGAGTACTAGGACACACTCTGAGTACTAGTACACACTCTGAGTACTAGGACACACTCTGAGTACTAGTACACACTCTGAGTACTAGGACACACTCTGAGTACTAGGACACACTAAGTGTTAGTACACACTCTGAGTACTAGGACACACTAAGTGTTAGTACACACTCTAAGTACTAGTACACACTCTGAGTACTAGTACACACTCAGTGTTAGGACACACTCTGAGTACTAGGACACACTCTGAGTACTAGGACACACTAAGTACTAGTACACACTCTAAGTACTAGTACACACTCTGAGTGTTAGTACACACTCTGAGTGTTAGTACACACTCTAAGTACTAGGACACACTCTGAGTGTTAGTACACACTCTGAGTGTTAGTACACACTCTAAGTACTAGTACACACTCTGAGTGTTAGTACACACTCTGAGTGTTAGGACACACTCTGAGTGTTAGTACACACTCTGAGTGTTAGGACACACTCTGAGTATTAGTACACACTCTGAGTACTAGGACACACTCAGTGTTAGTACACACTCTGAGTACTAGTACACACTCTGAGTGTTAGTACACACTCTGAGTGTTAGGACACACTCTGAGTATTAGTACACACTCTGAGTACTAGGACACACTCAGTGTTAGTACACACTCTGAGTACTAGTACACACTCTAAGTACTAGTACACACTCAGTGTTAGGACACACTCTGAGTGTTAGTACACACTCTGAGTACTAGTACACACTAAGTGTTAGGACACACTCTGAGTACTAGGACACACTCTGAGTACTAGGACACACTCAGTGTTAGTACACACTCTGAGTACTAGGACACACTCTGAGTACTAGGACACACTAAGTGTTAGTACACACTCTAAGTACTAGGACACACTCTGAGTACTAGTACACACTCTGAGTACTAGGACACACTCAGTGTTAGTACACACTCTGAGTACTAGGACACACTCTGAGTACTAGGACACACTAAGTGTTAGTACACACTCTAAGTACTAGTACACACTCTGAGTACTAGTACACACTCAGTGTTAGGACACACTCTGAGTACTAGTACACACTCTGAGTGTTAGGACACACTCTGAGTACTAGGACACACTCTGAGTACTAGTACACACTCTGAGTACTAGGACACACTCAGTGTTAGTACACACTCTGAGTACTAGGACACACTCTGAGTACTAGGACACACTAAGTGTTAGTACACACTCTAAGTACTAGTACACACTCTGAGTGTTAGTACACACTCTGAGTGTTAGTACACACTCTGAGTACTAGGACACACTCTGAGTACTAGTACACACTCTGAGTATTAGTACACACTCTGAGTGTTAGGACACACTCTGAGTGTTAGTACACACTCTAAGTGTTAGTACACACTCTGAGTACTAGTACACACTCTAAGTACTAGTACACACTCTGAGTACTAGTACACACTCAGTGTTAGGACACACTCTGAGTACTAGTACACACTCTGAGTGTTAGGACACACTCTGAGTACTAGGACACACTAAGTGTTAGTACACACTCTAAGTACTAGTACACACTCTGAGTGTTAGTACACACTCTGAGTGTTAGTACACACTCTGAGTATTAGTACACACTCTGAGTACTAGGACACACTCTGAGTACTAGTACACACTCTGAGTATTAGTACACACTCTGAGTGTTAGGACACACTCTGAGTGTTAGTACACACTCTGAGTACTAGTACACACTCTAAGTGTTAGTACACACTCTGAGTACTAGTACACACTCTAAGTACTAGTACACACTCTGAGTACTAGTACACACTCAGTGTTAGGACACACTCTGAGTACTAGTACACACTCTAAGTACTAGTACACACTCTGAGTACTAGTACACACTCAGTGTTAGGACACACTCTGAGTACTAGTACACACTCTGAGTGTTAGTTCACACTCTGAGTGTTAGTACACACTCTAAGTACAAGTACTCTGAGTACTAATACACACACACAGTGAATATTAGTAAACACATACTAAGTATTGGCACCCACTGAGTATTAGTACACTGAGTATTAGTACACACAGTACACACTGACTACTACACAGAGTGTACTCACCTTCACTACAGGACCTCTCTCTCTCTCTCTCTCTCTCTCTCTCTCTCTCTCGTTGTTTTCTCTTCTTCTGGGTTTTTTAAGAAGTTGTTTCTTCACTTCCTGTTTTTGGCTCCTCCCTCTTTGACATTAATCCACCAATCACAGCGACACCTTATTTACATATCCAACAGGTTGTCTTGTTTACCTGTCAGACTGATTCTGGATCAGTTTCTCCTGATCAACAACAATAATAATAATAATAATGTGGTATCACAGATTATACTTTAAAGTGAGGGACACATGAAGGTGGTAATATTAATAAGTATTGATTAATGTGCTAATGTTTCACGTTAAACAAATCAAAGTCAGTTATTTGGGACAGAAAGAGGAAGAAGTGAAGGAGAAGTCAGAGGAGGAAACACCAGCTGACTGAAACAGGAAGTGATGTCACCACTGATTCCTGGACATCTGCTGAAGTGAAACCAACAAAGAAGAGAAGAAAGTCACAAGTTAAACTGTCAAAGAGAAAACAGGAAGTTATGAATTTTACCAACACGTCCCCACAAGTGTCCCCACAAGGGTCCTCACAAGTGTCCCCACAAATGTCCTCACAAGTGTCCCCACAAATGTCCTCACAAGTGTCCCCACAAATGTCCTCACAAGGGTCCTCACAAGTGTCCCCACAAATGTCCTCACAAGTGTCCCCACAAATGTCCTCACAAGGGTCCTCACAAGTGTCCCCACAAGGGTCCTCACAAGTGTCCTCACAAGTGTCCTCACAAGTGTCCCCACAAATGTCCTCACAAGGGTCCTCACAAGTGTCCCCACAAATGTCCTCACAAGTGTCCTCACAAGTGTCCCCACAAATGTCCTCACAAGTGTCCTCACAAGTGTCCCCACAAGTGTTCCCACAAATGTCCTCACAAGTATTCCCACACCACAAGTGTCCTCACAAGTGTCCTCACAAGTGTCCCCACAAGGGTCCTCACAAGTGTCCCCACAAGTGTCCTCACAAGTGTCCCCACACCACAAGTGTTCCCACACCACAAGTGTCCTCACAAGTGTCCCCACAAGTGTTCCTACACCACAAGTGTCCCCACAAGGGTCCTCACAAGTGTCCCCACAAGTGTTCCCACACCACAAGTGTCCCCACAAGGGTCCTCACAAGTGTTCCCACACCACAAGTGTCCTCACAAGTGTCCTCACAAGTGTTCCCACACCACAAGTGTCCTCACAAGTGTCCCCACAAGGGTCCTCACAAGTGTCCTCACAAATGTCCTCACAAGTGTCCTCACAAGTGTCCTCACAAATGTCCTCACAAGTGTCCCCACAAGTGTCCTCACAAGGGTCCTCACAAGTGTCCTCACAAATGTCCTCACAAGTGTCCTCACAAGGGTCCTCACAAGTGTCCTCACAAGTGTCCTCACAAGGGTCTTTACAAGTGTCCTCACAAGTGTCCCCACAAGTGTCCTCACAAGTGTCCTCACAAGTGTCCTCACAAGGGTCCTCACAAGTGTCCTCACAAATGTCCTCACAAGTGTCCCCACAAGTGTCCTCACAAGTGTCCCCACAAGTGTCCCCACAAGGGTCCTCACAAGTGTCCTCACAAGTGTCCCCACAAGTGTCCTCACAAGTGTCCTCACAAGGGTCCTCACAAGTGTCCTCACAAATGTCCTCACAAGTGTCCCCACAAGTGTCCTCACAAGGGTCCTCACAAATGTCCTCACAAGTGTCCTCACAAGTGTCCTCACAAGTGTCCCCACAAGTGTCCTCACAAGTGTCCTCACAAGTGTCCCCACAAGTGTCCTCACAAGTGTGTCACGGGGCTCAGTCGGGATGAGAGTTCACCACACACTCGTCTTCACAGTGACCGTGACCAAGGCATCAGGACGTTACACCTTTTGAACCCCAGACCCCCACGTTCTGGGGTTCCCTGTACCCATTCTTCAAGTAGTCGCATGAACCCCCTATGAGTTCTAATAGTTGTGTTATTTGATATCATTTTTTTCAGAATTTAGTTGTGAAAAAAAATTATATTTTCAAATAACTCACTTGTATACCATATTTTGATCACAACTATGAACATCCAGCATGATCTGAGCCGCCCCGAGTTGTTCCAGCTCCATGGTTCAAGACCTAAACAACAACCTGCAGCGCTGTAAGACCCCTCTTTGTAAAGGTAATGACCTAAAGAATCAGAATCTGCACGAAATCCCAATAAGGTTAAGGTTATGGCTCGATAGCACCAAAGCTGACTCCAGTACTGAACTGGTTCATCTGCGTGCAGACAGTGCAGTGGAGTTAAAGTAGTCGAGCTGATTAGCCTAGCTTAGCAAAAAGATACACCGCTACATGTATCTTGACTTAAAATATGTCTCGTTCATGCAGAGGTTTTACAGATATCAAGACATTGTATTTGTCAACATCCTACCTGTGACCAGTCTCTCATTGGAATGAGCAGTGGCATTTACGACTGAGAGAGGGCGCCCTTGAACCTCTCGTGCTTTAAGGACCTGTGACACACAGATTCACACAGTACACAAACGGTTCCATAACACAACCAGTCAAGGCCCCTGCTGGTAAAGTTATGACCAGCTGGGCAATTTAAAATCCATGTTTCTTTGTAAGAGGATGAACGATGAAACATGACAACATGAATCATCACAGATGAATAGTATGGAGAATAAACCTGATTATATCTGAGAGCTGTTCTCCATCAAAAGCCCCTCAGTTTCAGCAGGAATGATGCCGCTTCATGTTGTCATAATAATGCCGCTTCATGTTCTCATAACGATGCCGCTTCATGTTCTCATAGCGATGCCGCTTCATGTTCTCATAAAGATGCCGCTTCATGTTCTCATAACGATGCCGCTTCATGTTCTCATAAAGATGCCGCTTCATTTTCTCATAACGATGCCGCTTCATGTTCTCATAACGATGCCGCTTCATGTTCTCATAACGATGCCGCTTCATGTTCTCATAACGATGCCGCTTCATGTTCTCATAACGATGCCGCTTCATGTTCTCATAAAGATGCCGCTTCATGTTCTCATAACGATGCCGCTTCATGTTCTCATAACGATGCCGCTTCATGTTCTCATAACGATGCCGCTTCATGTTCTCATAGCGATGCCGCTTCATGTTCTCATAAAGATGCCGCTTCATGTTCTCATAACGATGCCGCTTCATGTTCTCATAATGATGCCGCTTCATGTTCTCATAACAACATGTGGTGTAATTTGCCGTGGAGCCAAATGTTTTGTTCATTTAAAAAAAAAAATTGAACGTGAAAAATTAAGTTTTGTTGTTGAACTTTGAGAAATTCAACAATGTATTCGAAATAAAACTAAATGCATGAAAAGTTTTTGGGAGTTAAATATCAATTTGATTCAATTCTGTTTTTTTTAAATGATATATATTTTTTCTGTTTTCAGTAACAGATTTTATATTTTCAACTTTCACAGTTTCAAATCTTTTTTTCAGATTCAAATCTTCTTTCAAATGAACAAAACATATGGCCTGGATTCCCCTCTAAGGCTGAGTCCTAGAGAGGAAACTCACCTCCTTACCCTATCTCTAAGAGTCCTAGAGAGGAAACTCATCTCCTTACTCTATCTCTAAGAGTCCTAGAGAGGAAACTCACCTCCTTACTCTATCTCTAAGAGTCCTACAGAGGAAACTCATCTCCTTACTCTATCTCTAAGAGTCCTACAGAGGAAACTCATCTCCTTACTCTATCTCTAAGAGTCCTAGAGAGGAAACTCATCTCCTTACTCTATCTCTAAGAGTCCTAGAGAGGAAACTCACCTCCTTACTCTATCTCTAAGAGTCCTACAGAGGAAACTCATCTCCTTACTCTATCTCTAAGAGTCATAGAGAGGAAACTCATCTCCTTACTCTATCTCTAAGAGTCCTACAGAGGAAACTCATCTCCTTACTATCTCTAAGAGTCCTACAGAGGAAACTCATCTCCTTACTCTATCTCTAAGAGTCCTACAGAGGAAACTCATCTCCTTACTCTATCTCTAAGAGTCCTACAGAGGAAACTCATCTCCTTACTCTATCTCTAAGAGTCCTACAGAGGAAACTCATCTCCTTACTCTATCTCTAAGAGTCCTACAGAGGAAACTCATCTCCTTACTCTATCTCTAAGAGTCCTACAGAGGAAACTCATCTCCTTACTCTATCTCTAAGAGTCCTACAGAGGAAACTCATCTCCTTACTCTATCTCTAAGAGTCCTACAGAGGAAACTCATCTCCTTACTCTATCTCTAAGAGTCCTACAGAGGAAACTCATCTCCTTACTCTATCTCTAAGAGTCCTACAGAGGAAACTCATCTCCTTACTCTATCTCTAAGAGTCCTACAGAGGAAACTCATCTCCTTACTCTATCTCTAAGAGTCCTACAGAGGAAACTCATCTCCTTACTCTATCTCTAAGAGTCCTACAGAGGAAACTCATCTCCTTACTCTATCTCTAAGAGTCCTACAGAGGAAACTCATCTCCTTACTCTATCTCTAAGAGTCCTCCAGAGGAAACTCATCTCCTTACTCTATCTCTAAGAGTCCTCCAGAGGAAACTCATCTCCTTACTCTATCTCTAAGAGTCCTACAGAGGAAACTCATCTCCTTACTCTATCTCTAAGGCTGAGCCCTACAGAGGAAACTCATCTCCTTACTCTATCTCTAAGAGTCCTACAGAGGAAACTCATCTCCTTACTATCTCTAAGAGTCCTACAGAGGAAACTCATCTCCTTACTATTTCTAAGAGTCCTACAGAGGAAACTCATCTCCTTACTATCTCTAAGAGTCCTCCAGAGGAAACTCATCTCCTTACTCTATCTCTAAGAGTCCTACAGAGGAAACTCATCTCCTTACTATCTCTAAGAGTCCTACAGAGGAAACTCATCTCCTTACTATCTCTAAGAGTCCTACAGAGGAAACTCATCTCCTTACTATCTCTAAGAGTCCTACAGAGGAAACTCATCTCCTTACTATCTCTAAGAGTCCTACAGAGGAAACTCATCTCCTTACTATCTCTAAGAGTCCTACAGAGGAAACTCATCTCCTTACTCTATCTCTAAGAGTCCTACAGAGGAAACTCATCTCCTTACCCTATCTCTAAGAGTCCTACAGAGGAAACTCATCTCCTTACTCTATCTCTAAGAGTCCTACAGAGGAAACTCATCTCCTTACTATCTCTAAGAGTCCTACAGAGGAAACTCATCTCCTTACTATCTCTAAGAGTCCTAGAGAGGAAACTCATCTCCTTACTCTATCTCTAAGAGTCCTACAGAGGAAGCTCATCTCCTTACTCTATCTCTAAGAGTCCTACAGAGGAAACTCATCTCCTTACTCTATCTCTAAGAGTCCTACAGAGGAAACTCATCTCCTTACTATATCTCTAAGAGTCCTACAGAGGAAACTCATCTCCTTACTCTATCTCTAAGAGTCCTACAGAGGAAACTCATCTCCTTACTCTATCTCTAAGAGTCCTACAGAGGAAACTCATCTCCTTACTATCTCTAAGAGTCCTACAGAGGAAACTCATCTCCTTACTATCTCTAAGAGTCCTAGAGAGGAAACTCATCTCCTTACTCTATCTCTAAGAGTCCTACAGAGGAAGCTCATCTCCTTACTCTATCTCTAAGAGTCCTACAGAGGAAACTCATCTCCTTACTCTATCTCTAAGAGTCCTACAGAGGAAACTCATCTCCTTACTCTATCTCTAAGAGTCCTACAGAGGAAACTCATCTCCTTACTCTATCTCTAAGAGTCCTACAGAGGAAACTCATCTCCTTACTATCTCTAAGAGTCCTACAGAGGAAACTCATCTCCTTACTATCTCTAAGAGTCCTAGAGAGGAAACTCATCTCCTTACTCTATCTCTAAGAGTCCTACAGAGGAAACTCATCTCCTTACTCTATCTCTAAGAGTCCTACAGAGGAAGCTCATCTCCTTACTCTATCTCTAAGAGTCCTCCAGAGGAAACTCATCTCCTTACTCTATCTCTAAGAGTCCTACAGAGGAAACTCATCTCCTTACTCTATCTCTAAGAGTCCTAGAGAGGAAACTCATCTCCTTACTCTATCTCTAAGAGTCCTACAGAGGAAGCTCATCTCCTTACTCTATCTCTAAGAGTCCTACAGAGGAAACTCATCTCCTTACTCTATCTCTAAGAGTCCTACAGAGGAAACTCATCTCCTTACTCTATCTCTAAGAGTCCTACAGAGGAAGCTCATCTCCTTACTCTATCTCTAAGAGTCCTACAGAGGAAACTCATCTCCTTACTCTATCTCTAAGGCTGAGTCCTACAGAGGAAACTCATCTCCTTACTCTATCTCTAAGGCTGAGCCCTACAGAGGAAACTCATCTCCTTACTCTATCTCTAAGGCTGAGTCCTACAGTGAGATTATAATCCATTTAAATGCCAAAAGCAAGCATTTTTTGTTTCTAAAGATGATTATTTATTTTTTTGTCATTTGTTTTTTATTGGACAGCATAAATAGAGAGAGAGAGAGAGAGAGAGAGAGAGAGAGAGAGAGAGAGAGAGAGAGGGGGGTTTGCAGCAAAGGGCCCACCAGGAATCTAATGTGACACGTGAGTGCACATTTAGCCATTTCATTTTAATTTACAACCTTTGCATTGAAAAGAGTACATTTGATGCTTGAGATGATTTAGTTTTTTAGGGAAGAGGATGCACGTCCTCGTCCTTTATCTCCTTACTCTTTCTTTCAGGTGTGATTACGACGAGCAGCACGGACCTCATCACCTCTTTGCTGTTCTCTGACCGTATCATCGGATACACGTTTTGTGAAGGATGAGTAGTGGTAGTTGGTTGTAAAGTTCAGTGTATGTTCATTAACAGCAGAAGGCTCTAGGTTAGCTCTGAGCAGCCATGTCATGTTCACACAGTGTAACATGTATTGTTGACCAGACTGACTCTGAAATTGATTAGATGGCCCTACCAAAATAATTACCGCCATCCGCCACTGCCCCAGGTATATATATATATATATATATATATATATATATATATATATATATATATATATATATATATATAATATTATATATATATATATATATATATAGCCATATATATATATATATATATATATATATATATATATATGGATATATATATATATATATATATATATATATAATATTATATATATATATATATGGCTATATATATATATATATATATATATATATATATATATATATATGGCTATATATATATATATATATAGCCATATATATATATATAATATTATATATATATATATAATATTATATATATATATATGGCTATATATATATATATATAATATTATATATATATATAATATTATATATATATGGCTATATATATATATATATATATATATATATATATAATATTATATATATATATATATATATATATATATATGGCTATATATATATATATATAGCCATATATATATATATATAATATTATATATATATATATAATATTATATATATATATGGCTATATATATATATATATATATATATATATATAATATTATATATATATATATGGCTATATATATATATATATATATATATATATATATAATATTATATATATATATAATGCGTGGTCTCTGCGGGCGACTAGCGTGGTCTCTGCGGGCGACTAGCGTGGTCTCTGCGGGCGACCAGCGTGGTCTCTGCGGGCGACCAGCGTGGTCTCTGCGGGCGACTAGCGTGGTCTCTGCGGGCGACCAGCGTGTTCTATGCGGGCGACTAGCGTGGTCTCTGCGGGCGACCAGCGTGGTCTCTGTGGGCGACTAGCGTGGTCTCTGCGGGCGACCAGCGTGGTCTCTGCGGGCGACTAGCGTGGTCTCTGCAGGCGACCAGCGTGGTCTCTGCAGGCGACCAGCGTGGTCTCTGCAGGCGACCAGCGTGGTCTCTGCGGGCGACCAGCGTGGTCTCTGCAGGCGACCAGCGTGGTCTCTGCAGGCGACCAGCGTGGTCTCTGCAGGCGACCAGCGTGGTCTCTGCGGGCGACCAGGTGGTCTCTGCGGGCGACTAGCGTGGTCTCTGCGGGCGACTAGCGTGGTCTCTGCGGGCGACTAGCGTGGTCTCTGCGGGCGACCAGCGTGGTCTCTGTGGGCGACTAGCGTGGTCTCTGCGGGCGACTAGCGTGGTCTCTGCGGGCGACCAGCGTGGTCTCTGCGGGCGACCAGGTGGTCTCTGTGGGCGACTAGCGTGGTCTCTGCGGGCGACTAGCGTGGTCTCTGCGGGCGACTAGCGTGGTCTCTGCAGGCGACCAGCGTGGTCTCTGCGGGCGACCAGCGTGGTCTCTGCGGGCGACCAGCGTGGTCTCTGCGGGCGACCAGCGTGGTCTCTGCGGGCGACTAGCGTGGTCTCTGCGGGCGACTAGCGTGGTCTCTGCGGGCGACTAGCGTGGTCTCTGCGGGCGACCAGCGTGGTCTCTGCGGGCGACTAGCGTGGTCTCTGCGGGCGACCAGCGTGGTCTCTGCGGGCGACCAGGTGGTCTCTGCGGGCGACCAGGTGGTCTCTGCGGGCGACCAGCGTGGTCTCTGCGGGCGACTAGCGTGGTCTCTGCGGGCGACTAGCGTGGTCTCTGCAGGCGACCAGCGTGGTCTCTGCAGGCGACCAGCGTGGTCTCTGCAGGCGACCAGCGTGGTCTCTGCGGGCGACCAGGTGGTCTCTGCGGGCGACTAGCGTGGTCTCTACGGGCGACCAGGTGGTCTCTGCGGGCGACCAGGTGGTCTCTGCGGGCGACCAGGTGGTCTCTGCGGGCGACCAGGTGGTCTCTGCGGGCGACCAGGTGGTCTCTGCGGGCGACCAGGTGGTCTCTGCGGGCGACTAGCGTGGTCTCTGCGGGCGACCAGGTGGTCTCTGCGGGCGACCAGGTGGTCTCTGCGGGCGACCAGGTGGTCTCTGCGGGCGACCAGGTGGTCTCTGCGGGCGACCAGGTGGTCTCTGCGGGCGACCAGGTGGTCTCTGCGGGCGACTAGCGTGGTCTCTACGGGCGACCAGGTGGTCTCTGCGGGCGACCAGGTGGTCTCTGCGGGCGACCAGGTGGTCTCTGCGGGCGACCAGGTGGTCTCTGCAGGCGACCAGGTGGTCTCTGCGGGCGACTAGCGTGGTCTCTGCGGGCGACCAGGTGGTCTCTGCGGGCGACCAGGTGGTCTCTGCGGGCGACCAGGTGGTCTCTGCGGGCGACTAGCGTGGTCTCTGCGGGCGACCAGGTGGTCTCTGCGGGCGACCAGGTGGTCTCTGCGGGCGACCAGCGTGGTCTCTGCGGGCGACCAGGTGGTCTCTGCGGGCGACTAGCGTGGTCTCTGCGGGCGACCAGGTGGTCTCTGCGGGCGACCAGGTGGTCTCTGCGGGCGACCAGGTGGTCTCTGCGGGCGACCAGGTGGTCTCTGCGGGCGACCAGGTGGTCTCTGCGGGCGACCAGGTGGTCTCTGCGGGCGACTAGCGTGGTCTCTACGGGCGACCAGGTGGTCTCTGCGGGCGACCAGGTGGTCTCTGCGGGCGACCAGGTGGTCTCTGCGGGCGACCAGGTGGTCTCTGCAGGCGACCAGGTGGTCTCTGCGGGCGACCAGCGTGGTCTCTGCGGGCGACTAACGTGGTCTCTACGGGCGACCAGGTGGTCTCTGCGGGCGACCAGGTGGTCTCTGCGGGCGACCAGGTGGTCTCTGCGGGCGACCAGGTGGTCTCTGCGGGCGACTAGCGTGGTCTCTACGGGCGACCAGGTGGTCTCTGCGGGCGACCAGGTGGTCTCTGCGGGCGACCAGGTGGTCTCTGCGGGCGACCAGCGTGGTCTCTGCGGGCGACCAGCGTGGTCTCTGCGGGCGACCAGCGTGGTCTCTGCGGGCGACCAGCGTGGTCTCTGCGGGCGACCAGCGTGGTCTCTGCGGGCGACCAGGTGGTCTCTGCGGGCGACCAGGTGGTCTCTGCGGGCGACCAGGTGGTCTCTGCGGGCGACCAGGTGGTCTCTGCGGGCGACCAGCGTGGTCTCTGCGGGCGACCAGGTGCCCGCGGGCACCGTGTTGGCTACCCCTGCTTTAGGCTATTTAATGTGCCGCAGCGCAGACATGACCTGGTCGCGCTGCCCTCACTGACGGAATCAAGCACGTCTCCCCCGTGAGGTGCCACTCGTCAGCCAATCAAAAAAAAAGAAATGGGCTACACGAATAGCCAATCAGAAAAACGTATCTTTTGTATCTGGGTAAGATGTAATCCAGCAACCAATGAAAATAAAGCATCCTGGACTTGCCGCCTGATCTTCCGAAACTGAAAGTTCCGTTCAGCTGAGGAAACCACTGGAGCTCCGAGGATCTACAAAGAGTAAGCCGTCTCCTGTTTTAATGTTACAACAAATTCACAATGCCTGGTTTGACACAAGCAATGACAGCTTGACTGCAGTTAGAGAATATTTCCCAGATAATTAGCATCAGTTTTTAATGTTTGTAGCCAACACAGTTTTAGGCTACAGCCTTTTCACTATAGCTTTGACTCCGCACTTCGTTTATAGGCAACAATACATTCGAGTAGGCCTATTACAAATATATATAGCCTATCATTCGAACGAATATTAGACAGCCCTTAATATTCAATGATGTTATGGGCATTATTTTTTGTAAATGTGTTTGCTTGAACATTCAGACATGCTAGCGTTCTATTCATGCTAGCATGTTATAAATATCCTGGCCATGGATGCATTAATCATTGCATCTGTCTTTCAAAGATGTCAGGTAAAAAACAAATGAGCATCCTGTCCTTCGCCCAAAGAGGAAAGCCCCCTAAAAAGGCCAGATTAGGCCCAGAGAAGGTCGTAAACACATTAGAGGAGGAGATGGTGGAAGAGGAAGAGGCGGTACAGGTGGAAGAGGAAGAGGCGGTACAGGTGGAAGAGGAAGAGGCAGTGCAGGTGGAAGAGGAAGAGACGGTGCAGGTGGAAGAGGAAGAGACAGTACAGGTGGAAGAGGAAGAGACAGTGCAGGTGGAAGAGGAAGAGGCAGTGCAGGTGGAAGAGGAAGAGACAGTGCAGGTGGAAGAGGAAGAGACAGTGCAGGTGGAAGAGGAAGAGGCAGTACAGGTGGAAGAGGAAGAGGCAGTACAGGTGGAAGAGGAAGAGACAGTGCAGGTGGAAGAGGAAGAGGCAGTGCAGGTGGAAGAGGAAGAGACAGTACAGGTGGAAGAGGAAGAGGCAGTACAGGTGGAAGAGGAAGAGGCAGTACAGGTGGAAGAGGAAGAGGCAGTGCAGGTGGAAGAGGAAGAGACAGTGCAGGTGGAAGAGGAAGAGGCAGTGCAGGTGGAAGAGGAAGAGACAGTACAGGTGGAAGAGGAAGAGGCAGTACAGGTGGAAGAGGAAGAGGCAGTACAGGTGGAAGAGGAAGAGGCAGTGCAGGTGGAAGAGGAAGAGGCAGTGCAGGTGGAAGAGGAAGAGACAGTGCAGGTGGAAGAGGAAGAGGCAGTGCAGGTGGAAGAGGAAGAGACAGTGCAGGTGGAAGAGGAAGAGACAGTACAGGTGGAAGAGGAAGAGACAGTGCAGGTGGAAGAGGAAGAGGCAGTGCAGGTGGAAGAGGAAGAGACAGTGCAGGTGGAAGAGGAAGAGGCAGTGCAGGTGGAAGAGGAAGAGACAGTGCAGGTGGAAGAGGAAGAGACGGTGCAGGTGGAAGAGGAAGAGACAGTACAGGTGGAAGAGGAAGAGGCAGTGCAGGTGGAAGAGGAAGAGACAGTGCAGGTGGAAGAGGAAGAGGCAGTGCAGGTGGAAGAGGAAGAGACAGTACAGGTGGAAGAGGAAGAGGCAGTACAGGTGGAAGAGGAAGAGGCAGTACAGGTGGAAGAGGAAGAGGCAGTGCAGGTGGAAGAGGAAGAGACGGTACAGGTGGAAGAGGAAGAGGCGGTGCAGGTGGAAGAGGAAGAGACAGTGCAGGTGGAAGAGGAAGAGACAGTACAGGTGGAAGAGGAAGAGGCAGTACAGGTGGAAGAGGAAGAGACAGTACAGGTGGAAGAGGAAGAGACAGTGCAGGTGGAAGAGGAAGAGGCGGTGCAGGTGGAAGAGGAAGAGACAGTGCAGGTGGAAGAGGAAGAGACAGTGCAGGTGGAAGAGGAAGAGGCGGTGCAGGTGGAAGAGGAAGAGACGGTGCAGGTGGAAGAGGAAGAGACAGTACAGGTGGAAGAGGAAGAGACAGTACAGGTGGAAGAGGAAGAGACAGTACAGGTGGAAGAGGAAGAGGCAGTACAGGTGGAAGAGGAAGAGGCAGTACAGGTGGAAGAGGAAGAGGCAGTACAGGTGGAAGAGGAAGAGACAGTGCAGGTGGAAGAGGAAGAGGCAGTGCAGGTGGAAGAGGAAGAGACAGTACAGGTGGAAGAGGAAGAGGCAGTACAGGTGGAAGAGGAAGAGGCAGTACAGGTGGAAGAGGAAGAGGCAGTGCAGGTGGAAGAGGAAGAGGCAGTACAGGTGGAAGAGGAAGAGGCAGTACAGGTGGAAGAGGAAGAGGCAGTACAGGTGGAAGAGGAAGAGGCAGTGCAGGTGGAAGAGGAAGAGGCAGTACAGGTGGAAGAGGAAGAGACAGTGCAGGTGGAAGAGGAAGAGGCAGTGCAGGTGGAAGAGGAAGAGACAGTGCAGGTGGAAGAGGAAGAGACAGTACAGGTGGAAGAGGAAGAGACAGTGCAGGTGGAAGAGGAAGAGGCAGTGCAGGTGGAAGAGGAAGAGGCGGTGCAGGTGGAAGAGGAAGAGACAGTACAGGTGGAAGAGGAAGAGACAGTACAGGTGGAAGAGGAAGAGGCGGTGCAGGTGGAAGAGGAAGAGACAGTACAGGTGGAAGAGGAAGAGGCAGTACAGGTGGAAGAGGAAGAGGCAGTGCAGGTGGAAGAGGAAGAGACGGTGCAGGTGGAAGAGGAAGAGACAGTGCAGGTGGAAGAGGGAGAGGCAGTGCAGGTGGAAGAGGAAGAGACGGTGCAGGTGGAAGAGGAAGAGACAGTGCAGGTGGAAGAGGGAAGAGACAGTGCAGGTGGAAGAGGAAGAGGCGGTGCAGGTGGAAGAGGAAGAGGCAGTGCAGGTGGAAGAGGAAGAGGCAGTGCAGGTGGAAGAGGGAGAGGCAGTGCAGGTGGAAGAGGAAGAGACGGTGCAGGTGGAAGAGGAAGAGACAGTGCAGGTGGAAGAGGAAGAGACGGTGCAGGTGGAAGAGGAAGAGACAGTACAGGTGGAAGAGGAAGAGGCGGTGCAGGTGGAAGAGGAAGAGACAGTACAGGTGGAAGAGGAAGAGACGGTACAGGTGGAAGAGGGAGAGGCAGTGCAGGTGGAAGAGGAAGAGGCAGTGCAGGTGGAAGAGGAAGAGGCAGTGCAGGTGGAAGAGGGAGAGGCAGTGCAGGTGGAAGAGGAAGAGGCAGTGCAGGTGGAAGAGGAAGAGACGGTGCAGGTGGAAGAGGAAGAGACAGTACAGGTGGAAGAGGAAGAGACGGTGCAGGTGGAAGAGGAAGAGACAGTACAGGTGGAAGAGGAAGAGACGGTACAGGTGGAAGAGGAAGAGACGGTACAGGTGGAAGAGGAAGAGGCAGTGCAGGTGGAAGAGGAAGAGACAGTGCAGGTGGAAGAGGAAGAGGCAGTGCAGGTGGAAGAGGGAAGAGACAGTGCAGGTGGAAGAGGGAAGAGGCAGTGCAGGTGGAAGAGGAAGAGGCGGTACAGGTGGAAGAGGAAGAGGCAGTGCAGGTGGAAGAGGAAGAGGCAGTGCAGGTGGAAGAGGAAGAGGCAGTGCAGGTGGAAGAGGAAGAGACAGTACAGGTGGAAGAGGAAGAGACAGTGCAGGTGGAAGAGGAAGAGACAGTACAGGTGGAAGAGGAAGAGACAGTACAGGTGGAAGAGGAAGAGACGGTGCAGGTGGAAGAGGAAGAGACAGTACAGGTGGAAGAGGAAGAGACAGTACAGGTGGAAGAGGAAGAGACGGTGCAGGTGGAAGAGGAAGAGACAGTACAGGTGGAAGAGGAAGAGACAGTACAGGTGGAAGAGGAAGAGACAGTACAGGTGGAAGAGGAAGAGGCAGTGCAGGTGGAAGAGGAAGAGGCGGTGCAGGTGGAAGAGGAAGAGGCAGTGCAGGTGGAAGAGGAAGAGACGGTACAGGTGGAAGAGGGAGAGGCAGTACAGGTGGAAGAGGAAGAGACAGTGCAGGTGGAAGAGGAAGAGGCGGTGCAGGTGGAAGAGGAAGAGACGGTACAGGTGGAAGAGGAAGAGGCAGTACAGGTGGAAGAGGAAGAGACAGTGCAGGTGGAAGAGGAAGAGGCGGTGCAGGTGGAAGAGGAAGAGGCAGTGCAGGTGGAAGAGGAAGAGGTGGTGCAGGTGGAAGAGGAAGAGACGGTGCAGGTGGAAGAGGAAGAGGCAGTGCAGGTGGAAGAGGAAGAGGCGGTGCAGGTGGAAGAGGAAGAGACAGTGCAGGTGGAAGAGGAAGAGGTGGTGCAGGTGGAAGAGGAAGAGACGGTGCAGGTGGAAGAGGAAGAGGCAGTGCAGGTGGAAGAGGAAGAGGCGGTGCAGGTGGAAGAGGAAGAGGCAGTGCAGGTGGAAGAGGAAGAGGCGGTGCAGGTGGAAGAGGAAGAGGCAGTGCAGGTGGAAGAGGAAGAGGCAGTACAGGTGGAAGAGGAAGAGACAGTGCAGGTGGAAGAGGAAGAGGCAGTGCAGGTGGAAGAGGAAGAGACAGTACAGGTGGAAGAGGAAGAGACAGTACAGGTGGAAGAGGAAGAGACAGTGCAGGTGGAAGAGGAAGAGGCAGTGCAGGTGGAAGAGGAAGAGGCAGTGCAGGTGGAAGAGGAAGAGACGGTGCAGGTGGAAGAGGAAGAGGCAGTGCAGGTGGAAGAGGAAGAGGCAGTGCAGGTGGAAGAGGAAGAGGCAGTACAGGTGGAAGAGGAAGAGACAGTGCAGGTGGAAGAGGAAGAGGCGGTGCAGGTGGAAGAGGAAGAGACGGTGCAGGTGGAAGAGGAAGAGGCAGTGCAGGTGGAAGAGGAAGAGACGGTGCAGGTGGAAGAGGAAGAGACGGTGCAGGTGGAAGAGGAAGAGACAGTGCAGGTGGAAGAGGAAGAGGCAGTGCAGGTGGAAGAGGAAGAGACAGTACAGGTGGAAGAGGAAGAGGTGGTGCAGGTGGAAGAGGAAGAGACGGTGCAGGTGGAAGAGGAAGAGGCAGTACAGGTGGAAGAGGAAGAGGCAGTACAGGTGGAAGAGGAAGAGGTGGTGCAGGTGGAAGAGGAAGAGACGGTGCAGGTGGAAGAGGAAGAGGCAGTGCAGGTGGAAGAGGAAGAGACAGTACAGGTGGAAGAGGAAGAGGTGGTGCAGGTGGAAGAGGAAGAGACGGTGCAGGTGGAAGAGGAAGAGACAGTACAGGTGGAAGAGGAAGAGACGGTGCAGGTGGAAGAGGAAGAGACAGTACAGGTGGAAGAGGAAGAGACGGTGCAGGTGGAAGAGGAAGAGACAGTGCAGGTGGAAGAGGAAGAGACAGTGCAGGTGGAAGAGGAAGAGACAGTGCAGGTGGAAGAGGAAGAGGCAGTGCAGGTGGAAGAGGAAGAGACAGTGCAGGTGGAAGAGGAAGAGACGGTGCAGGTGGAAGAGGAAGAGGCAGTGCAGGTGGAAGAGGAAGAGACGGTGCAGGTGGAAGAGGAAGAGGCAGTGCAGGTGGAAGAGGAAGAGACAGTGCAGGTGGAAGAGGAAGAGACAGTACAGGTGGAAGAGGAAGAGACGGTGCAGGTGGAAGAGGAAGAGACAGTACAGGTGGAAGAGGAAGAGACGGTGCAGGTGGAAGAGGAAGAGACAGTACAGGTGGAAGAGGAAGAGACGGTGCAGGTGGAAGAGGAAGAGGCAGTGCAGGTGGAAGAGGAAGA
This sequence comes from Myoxocephalus aenaeus, assembly GCA_038501785.1. Classification (NCBI taxonomy): domain Eukaryota; kingdom Metazoa; phylum Chordata; class Actinopteri; order Perciformes; family Cottidae; genus Myoxocephalus; species Myoxocephalus aenaeus. The sequence continues at coordinate 22,470 of JBAMJR010000222.1, forward strand.
GACAGTGCAGGTGGAAGAGGAAGAGGCAGTGCAGGTGGAAGAGGAAGAGACAGTGCAGGTGGAAGAGGAAGAGACGGTGCAGGTGGAAGAGGAAGAGGCAGTGCAGGTGGAAGAGGAAGAGACGGTGCAGGTGGAAGAGGAAGAGACAGTGCAGGTGGAAGAGGAAGAGGCAGTGCAGGTGGAAGAGGAAGAGGCAGTGCAGGTGGAAGAGGAAGAGACGGTGCAGGTGGAAGAGGAAGAGACAGTGCAGGTGGAAGAGGAAGAGGCAGTGCAGGTGGAAGAGGAAGAGGCAGTGCAGGTGGAAGAGGAAGAGACGGTGCAGGTGGAAGAGGAAGAGACAGTGCAGGTGGAAGAGGAAGAGGCGGTGCAGGTGGAAGAGGAAGAGGCAGTGCAGGTGGAAGAGGAAGAGACGGTGGAAGAGATGGTGGAAGAAACAGTGGAGGAGATGGCTAGAACAAAAGGGAGACAAGTCCCAGGAGCAGCCACCTACAAGACCTCTTTTAATAGTGAATGGACCTCTAATTGGCCATTTATTACTGTAGGAAGCACCAGCTCATATTACTGGTGCTCTATCTGCCGCCAAGAGAACTCCTGTGCCCATCAAGGTGTGCGGGATGTGACAAGGCACATAGGCAGGAAGGGGCATCAGGCCAAACAGCAGGCACGGAAGTCAACCAGCACAGTCAAAAACTTTTACTTGCCAGTGACTGCAGAGATCAGTGCGCAAGAGGTCAAGGTACATTTAAACGCATAAGGTTGACTACAATGTTCATGAATACCATTTTTCTTAATTAATACATCCAATTCTATGACTATGGCATATATAAGACATTCACCCATGACATGGACAGAATACTGCTCAGTAATGTATTTTTATTGTTACTGAAATTCATAGATTTTAATGGACGTGCAGACATGGGTTAAAATCAGTGTTAACATTCAAATTTGTACTCACCATAGCTATATCTTTTTTATTTGTTTCTGTTGCAGACAAGGAGAGCCGAGGTGAAAGTCGCTGTAGCAATGGTGCAACACAAGGTTTCATTTGCAGTGGCTGACCGTTTCAGCCCCTTGTACAGGGAATGCTTCAAAGACTCTCCCACAGCTCAACATTTCAAGAGTGCCAGCACAAAAACTACGTGCATCATTAATCATGCAGTTGCACCACATTATAGGAACGAGCTGGTGATGAAGATGAGGGAAAATCCCTTTACACTAGTTACGGATGGCTCAAATGACACAGGTATACCTTTGACAGCTAAATTGCCTGTTTCCATTACCTCATGTTATGTTCATGTCACACACACTGAACTTTCACATGCATGCAGAGTTAGTTATGTACCATATTATTGTTACAGGACTAGAGAAGATGAACCCCTTAACTGTAAGGGTATTTGATGATACCACCAAAGTTGTGCACAGATTTCTCGACATGTGCACCACAAGTGGAAGAAGCTGTGGCACAGCTGATGTCATCTATAAAAAAATCAACGACGTCCTGATAGAACACAAGATACCATGGACAAATTGTGTTGGCCTGTCAGTTGACAATGCCCCAGTTAATATTGGAGCCAGAAATTCAATTGCTGCAAAAATGCTTAAGGAAAACCCCAGCATGTACATTCATGGATGCCCCTGCCATATAATTCACAACACTGCTAAACACGCAGGGAAGAGGTTTTTAGAAGTAAGTTTCAACATGTTTGCTTTCCATTAAATATGTTCAGTGAAGGTGAAGTAAATCATTTGCTGTATAATGACAAAATGAATATATCTTTGTGCTCATGTTATGTTCTGCAGATATCTGGATTTGACGCTGAGGACCTTGTGGTTGATGGTTGACTGGTTTAAGGGCAGCACACACCGTAAAGGTTACTTGAGAGGTTTGTAATTCAATTAGCTCCAGTGTTATGCACCCAAACTGAGGAACAATTGGGTTGACTTAGTTTTTCCTTACATATTTTACCAGAATTTTGTGAACTCCATGGGAGTGACTACATGGAAATGCTGCTGCACATTTCGGTGAGGTGGCTCAGCTTGGAAATGTGCATCACCCGAATCCTGCGGCAGTATGGCCCACTCACCAGCTATTTCAAATCTTTGAGTAAGCCACACATTATATTAGCTCTAGTTCGAGATAGTTGTAGGAGACATCCAATACTAACCACCTGTCTTTTTGCAGACGAGAAACAACCAAGGTTCAGGAGGCTGGTGGAGGCGTTTTCAAATCCCCTGACGGAAGTCTACCTCCTGTTCCTTCAGGCCACTTTCCCTGTGTTCACGACACTCAACCTCCTTCTCCAGAGAGAGAAGTCTTCCATTTTCCAGCTGCATGAACAGGTAAATGGGAGGGTTTTTGATGTCTCCTTTCTTAAGTGCAACACCCCTGTGAAATATAGGTTGTGCTCCTTTGTCAAGAAAGACAATTAAATTATCCAAAGCTATCTAATTTAAAAACAGCTGACATATTTATTGATTCTGTGCATTACATGTGTTCCTTGATACATTACTTGTACAGAGAGATAAAATAACTTAATTATCTAAACTTAAGTCTACTCAGTCATTGAACTGAGTAGCAATTGCATTTTATAATGCATTTGAATCTTTTTTGACATTACATTTTGCAGATGACGAAATTCATCAGGAAGCTGTGTTCGAGGTTCATGGCACCAGCGGCACTTCGAGGAGACGTCCTGGACATCCCCTACAAGGACCCACAACACCAACTGCCAGGTAATGCTTTGAAGTAACCGGTATGCTTATTGACAACAAGTACACCTTGTCTATGGATTGAGTGGTCTTTTTGATGATGGGAAAATGAATACAGAATTGTAAAAAGTATGGTATCCCAGTTACAATATATTCACCCCTCTGAAGATACACGATTCAGAGACAGCTTTTATATTCAAGTCACCAGGAGGATTCATTCAGGAGTTGAATGAATCCTTCAACTTAAATTAATCCTTTTTTATTATTATTTCACCTCTACTATTTATCTACTTTCTGTTTAAATTCTATTCTGTAAAGTTGAGATTACTTCGAGCACAACACATTTCATGACTGTTCAATGTTATTTATGAGTATATGACAATAAACTTGAAACTTGTATAACTCTGAGTTATCCTATAAGATCATAGATGCCTGTATTTGACCAGGACCTGTCCTTTGGCTCCCACGTGAAACAGATCTCAAGGACTGCCTTTTTTCACCTACGGAACATCTCAAAGATCCGGCACATCCTGTCTCAAAGCGATGCAGAAACATTGATCCACGCATTTGTTACTTCAAGACTGGATTACTGTAACTCCGTATTATCAGGCTGCTCCGGAAAGTCCCTTGGGTCTCTCCAGCTGATCCAGAATGCTGCAGCTCGTGTACTAACAAGGACTCGGAAGAGAGATCACATTACTCCTGTACTAGCTGCTCTCCACTGGCTTCCTGTAAGATCGAGAATCATATTTAAAATCCTCCTCCTCACCTATAAAGCCTTAGCTGGTGATGCACCATCATATCTTAAAGAGCTCATAGTGCCATATTACCCCACCAGAGCATTACGCTCACTGAATGCAGGGTTACTTGTGGTTCCCAGAGTCTTAAAAAGTAGGTTGGGGGCTAGAGCTTTCAGTTATCGGGCTCCTCTTCTGTGGAATCAGCTTCCACTTTCAGTCCGGGGGGCAGACACAGTCACCTCATTTAAGAGTAGACTTAAGACTTTCCTCTTTGATAGCGCTTATACTTAGGGCTGTTTCAGGCTTATAGTTAGGGCTGGCTCAGGTTTGCCCTGGTCCAGCCCCTAGATATGCTGCTATAGGCCTAGACTGCTGGGGGACATCTTAGGATACACTGAGCTCCTCTTCTCTTCCTCTTTCGCTCCTCTTCTCTTCCTCTTTCACTCCTCCTCTCCTCTTCTTTCTCTCCATCTGGATAAACTATTGTCTCTTCAATGCACATTACTAACTCTACTTTCTTTTTCCATGGATTCATGGCTGCCTGGAACCGGTCCTGCCCCGGGTCCTGCCCCGGGTCCTGCCGCCCCCCCACCCACCACTCCTGCCATGGATCCATGGCTGCCTGGAACCGGTCCTGCCTGCTGCCATGGCCCTGCTGATGGAACCGGCCTGGAACCGGTCCTGCCTGCTGCCATGGCCCTTCTGATGCCCCCCTCCTCTCTACCGCCTTCTGCTTCATGGATTATCAGGATCATGGACCATGCCTAATACTCATTATATGAATAATTTCTGTCATATTCATGTAATGTGCTGTAACTACGCTATTCATTCTGGCCACATGACATCTATTGCTTCTGTCCATCCGGGGAGAGGGGTCCTCCTCTGTTGCTCTCCCTCAGGTTTCTTCCCTTGTTTCCCTGTGAAAGGGTTTTTACTATCTTTTTAGGGGAGTTTTTCCTGATCCGATGTGAGGTCCCGGGACAGGATGTTATGTTACAGACTGTAAAGCCCTCCGAGGCAAACTTGTATTTGTGATGTTGGGCTATATAAAATAAACTGAATTGAAAATAAACTGAATTGAATATTTGACTAGCTTACTTTATGTCTCACTGATTAGGAGAAAAACTCAATGTGGGTTTCACCACCAGAGGGACACTAAACAGGTTCCTTGAGGCTGGAGATGTTCCTTCAAACCAGGCACAACAATTTCAGCAGGCAGCACTGGCCTTTTTGGTCGGAGCTGTGGAGTATGCCATGGCAAAGCTCCCACTGAAAGATGCTCTCCTGAAGCATGCCAGATTTGTTGATGTGCATCTGAGAGCTGAGTGTGGGGTTGAAGACGCCCTATACTTTGTAGACAGGCAAGGGTTTTCACATAACCCTAACCCTGATTATATATTGTTAAGTTTAATGGTCATGATCACAAAACAAATCTGTTTCTCACTCACTGTATTCTAATCAGTCTTGTACACATGTGCTCTTTAAGATTTCAGGGACTCCTTCCTTTTCATGACCCAAAGGAGCAGGACCGAGTAAGTGAGGAGTTCATGGAGTACCAACTGATGAGCATTACCATGCCCGAAGACCCAACAGTCTTTGATGTTGAGGAGTTTTGGGGAAGAATGGCCTCAACAAAGAACAAGGTAAGAAATATTTTGCACACACAATATGACTTGCTCATCATAATTACAATCAAAGGAAAATGTTTGAGTAATAGAGGCCTCTGGTTCCTTTTTTCGAAGGTGACTGGCCTGAACCAATTTGGGAGGCTATCCAAGATTGCATCCTTGGTTCTAGTGCTACCCCATTCTAATGCGGATGCAGAGAGGGTATTTTCCATGGTTGGTTTAAATAAAAGATCAACCCGAAACAGCATGGTTCTGGATGGGACATTGTCCTCGATTATGACCCTGAAAATGGCTGGGCTTGAGCCAAACTGCTTCAAATGGGAACCAACACCAAAAATGGCCGGGGGCGTGGCCGGGGGTGGTGGGGGGATATGTCACTCTTGCCTGTCTTCAAAACTTGAGAGCCCTGACGCGCTAATATGACAGCACTAATATATATAGCCCTATATATATATATATATATAGGGCTTCAATCCAACAGTCCGTGTAACAAAGAAGCTTTTCAGTGTAACATTTCACTCTGTTTTACTTTCAAATGTCTATTTGAGCCAGATCACAAAAGAGAGAATACAAGTCAGCGCATAACGAGTACATTTAAGATGCACTAAACCTGGTGTTGCAATTTCCTTTCTAGCACATCCACTTTCTTTAAGCTGCCTTAGAATTATGAAGCTTTAAGGGTTTTAAAAAGGAGAGTCCTTTGCCAAGCTATGATTGGGCCGTTGTTGTTTGGGGGAGGGGTTTAGTGAATGGAAATTCTCAGCAGTCTAAAAGTTCTTTACACTTCCATTTCTAACATGTTTAGAATGACTTTACTTTGTCTTTGTTCCCACATTCACACCAGCATGAACATGTTGTATGTACAATGAAAAAAGTCAGATGAAATTGCTTCAATCATGATTTATTAAACAGAAAACCGTAGAAAGTATGACAACTTGCAACTGGTTATACATGCCTGCTATTCTTAAAAGGTACATTCCTGTCCCTAGATTCCTGTCCCTAGATTCCTGTCCTTAGATTCCTGTCTCTAGATTCCTGTCTCTAGATTCCTGTCCCTAGATTCCTGTCCCTAGATTCCTGTCCTTAGATTCCTGTCTCTAGATTCCTGTCTCTAGATTCCTGTCCTTAGATTCCTGTCCTTAGATTCCTGTCCCTAGATTCCTGTCCTTAGATTCCTGTCTCTAGATTCCTGTCCTTAGATTCCTGTCCTTAGATTCCTGTCCCTAGATTCCTGTCCTTAGATTCCTGTCTCTAGATTCCTGTCCTTAGATTCCTGTCCCTAGATTCCTGTCCCTAGATTCCTGTCCTTAGATTCCTGTCCTTAGATTCCTGTCCTTAGATTCCTGTCCCTAGATTCCTGTCCCTAGATTCCTGTCCTTAGATTCCTGTCCCTAGATTCCTGTCCTTAGATTCCTGTCTCTAGATTCCTGTCTCTAGATTCCTGTCTCTAGATTCCTGTCCTTAGATTCCTGTCTCTAGATTCCTGTCTCTAGATTCCTGTCCTTAGATTCCTGTCTCTAGATTCCTGTCCTTAGATTCCTGTCCCTAGATTCCTGTCCTTAGATTCCTGTCTCTAGATTCCTGTCTCTAGATTCCTGTCCCTAGATTCCTTTCTCTAGATTCCTGTCTCTAGATTCCTGTCTCTAGATTCCTGTCCCTAGATTCCTGTCTCTAGATTCCTGTCCTTAGATTCCTGTCTCTAGATTCCTGTCCTTAGATTCCTGTCCCTAGATTCCTGTCCTTAGATTCCTGTCTCTAGATTCCTGTCCTTAGATTCCTGTCCTTAGATTCCTGTCCCTAGATTCCTGTCCCTAGATTCCTGTCCTTAGATTCCTGTCCCTAGATTCCTGTCCCTAGATTCCTGTCTCTAGATTCCTGTCCTTAGATTCCTGTCCCTAGATTCCTGTCCCTAGATTCCTGTCCCTAGCTTGGAGCCCACGGAGCGTCTCACTTTGCATTAGCGTTCGCAGTTCATGACCAAACCAGAGGTGGTAACGACCCAAAGTTTGCCCAGGTCGTAGCTCACGTGTTTCATTGTGGTGCTCATTGGGGTCTTGGTCCAGGAGGTGCCATATGGGTTACTACTGGAAATGCCAAGTCTGTTGAGAAAAAAGTTGGAGAAATCTCATAAAACATAAATATCGGATCCATCAGACATATATGAAGGTTTGCCTTTGAGATTATTTAACCTTTTTCCTAGACAGACAATTGGCTTTTGGTGCAGATTTCGTGTACATACACATATACTCATAAATAAACACGGACTAAGTGCTGTAGTTAGAAACCATACTTTTACCAAGATATAAAGACATGTTTTGGAGTATTAAAATATAACTGACAATAATGATAACTATATTTGTAGATTGTTGTGGATGCTTGGGGTTATAACCCTGCTGTTATCTACCAACATAATAAAACCATCCTCTCCAGTGTTAGTGCCAGACTGAGTACATGCTTACCTTTCATAGACATTGCCAAGTCCATTCACTCCAAAAACACTTCCATCAGTTCCCACTTCCACCATGCTCAGACTCCCGCCCACTTTAGTCCAGCCAGAGATGCTGCAGGTGGTTGGGTTCATGTCCTGTCAAAAGAAGCATAGACAGAGTGTTTGTCACGATCAATGAGTGGGGTACGCGTCACGTGTTCTATCAGTAACGCCATCACCACCAACAGTTAGAAGATGGGACATTTCATTAGCGTAGGGCGGCTGACCTGAGTGTAGTAGATATGCTCTTGTATGTTGACTCCCCAGCATCCGTTGTTTGGGCTGCAGCTGATGTACTTCAATAACCCCGGCACAGAGGTCCACAGAAGGGAGCCCCCTCCGCTGTTGGCCAAAGCTGACGCGCTTTTCAGGCAGAAGATGGACATGACGGTAACAACGGCCGCGACCTGATCATTACCTCCCGCGTCCACCTGCCGCAGTGACAGACCTGAAGACGCGCAGCAAGATTAGTCAGCAAACAGTTCAATGCAACTGTAAATGTGGAAAACGTATATTGCACACTGAGTATATCTGTCACTTGGGGATCCTTCTACATAGTAGGAGCGCTGTACTGCTCCAGCACTATAATATATAGTAAACCAAACAAAAGCAATAATGATGACCAGGTAAACCATACAGACTAGTGTGTAGTGGAACTACTACTACTAATAGTTACCAGAGGATGGTTGAAAGTTGCCAGCTATGTATTTGTAGACACTGTTATCGATGCCAACCCCCCAGAGTCCTGCAGGTCCCACTGAGACGTGCCTGAATGTGATATCGCTCAGGCTGTGCCAACTCGATCCAATCAGGAAGTACGGATGATTGTCTCTGTCTCTTGCGACCACTTTGCCCAACCCGGCGTCTATCTGTTGAGCATTAGTCAGCAGCGGACCGTTGGTGCAGGTCCAGGCTGTGGAGGCAAAATGATCGTTGTAGTGAGTGGAAAATACATATCCGTTAAAAGAAAAACACATCTAATTTCCCCTTCAACCCTTTCAACAGTTCCTTTTGTTATGAAATGTAATCTGTGACTTACCAGAAGCACTGATGGCCAGATGACACAGCACCAGCAAGAAGGCTGCGACAGCTTTCATGTTGTCTCAGTGTTTGTGAGTCTTTAGTCAGGGTACCTCTGTGTGGAGATGGCGTCCTACATCCCATCTGGTTCCTCTGGCTTTTATAGGCCCAATCTCAAGCTCCACCCTCACGGACTTTGAGGCGTGCTCCCGCGAAGTCCGTGAGGGTTTAGAGTTAGGTAACGTTGGAAAGAAGAGTCACAGATTCAGACTTCCCGGATCAATAACTCGTAGGCGCATCAGTGTTGAAATACAAACAACCCCTCTCTGTAACCGTAGTGATGTAGACAACAAGCCCTTAAATAACCTTCATTTGACCAAAACGGGCCGTTCTCCAATAACATTGGTCTCAATGTGCGGCCGTCTGAGACGAGTGCTCAGGGACCTTCTGGGTGAGAATATCCCTCGCTTTGCGTCTCATTACATAGATGAATTTCCGCCTGTGACTTTCAACTGCCTTGACGTTTCTTGCCTGCTTGGGAAGATTGAGCGTCTGAGCACAGACATGTCCTCCATGAAACATGCCTGCGAGGATCTCCGTACCATAACGGCGGATATAAACCAATGCATATGCAGGGTTGAACAGCCTGTGTTGAGCGGAAGAGATACGCCGACTCTCCAGGTTAACGAGGCCCCGAGCCGGGCAGTGAAGGTGTAACTCGGGTGCATGGAGCCTCGGTCCTGGAGCAACCTGATCGAAGCAGAGGGCATGCGTCCATTCCCCGGGATAACAGGCGCCTGGGTCCTCGGCCCTGGATGCCGGCGCAGCAGAGGAAACCTGGAATACGGAGCCGATAAACGACGCGGCAATGTCACCTGTGTGGAGCCGTGTAGAAAGAGAGAGTAGCCGCCTGAAACATGCCACTGAAGTACAGCCCAGAGCCCGTATAGATCCTCTCAGAAAGAAGGAGACTATCGGTATTGTTGGAACTAGTGCTGGGGGAAACATACAGGCTATAAAGACAAAACTGCTGAGTGTATTCGCTAAGAGTTATCTAAGTTATCTAAAAGAAAAACTCCACCGCGATGTAACCAGTCAAAACATAGACACTGCTTCAAGTCGGTTTAGCTCCTTCAAAATGACCGCCGAGTGCAATGAGTTAGGCGAGATGTAGGAGTGCAATGAGGTAGAGAGATGTAGGAGTGCAATGAGGTAGAGAGATGTAGGAGTGCAATGAGGTAGAGAGATGTAGGAGTGCAATGAGGTAGAGAGATGTAGGAGTGCAATGAGGTAGAGAGATGTAGGAGTGCAATGAGGTAGAGAGATGTAGGAGTGCAATGAGGTAGAGAGATGTAGGAGTGCAATGAGGTAGAGAGATGTAGGAGTGCAATGAGGTAGAGAGATGTAGGAGCCACAGCTTTGGCCAGAAGGAACTTTTGTCCGGCGTTTCTATGAAGCCTGCACGGCTGTGGGGTCACTGGATGTAAAAACAGCTGCTGTTGCAAGGAGCATGCTTGATGTTGGGACACATTGTGAAGCATGAGTATTAGAGTTGTGTCCTATAATTCGCGTGGCTGGCGCCTTGGACAGTCCAAAGTCCTCTTGTGTATACAAGAGACTTTAGTCAAATAAGACCTGGATAACCTTAATTCTGTCAATAATTTTCATGGGGCAGGAGAATACACAACAGATCTAAGAGAGGGTGCGTGGTAGAATACCTGGTGGGGTCGCCATTATGTGGCATACAAAATATGATCCACTGATCAGTGTGATTAGACTAGAGGTGGACTGGTGCATAGCAATTAAAGTTGTACATAATAAAACATATTTTCGTAATTTTAAATGTTTACACCCCTTATGAAAGTAACCAAAATAAGGATGAATACCTTCATAGGCTCGCTTTTATAAGCTCCTCTGTCAAAGAAAGTGCACATACAAATATATTTGTTGTGGGGGATATGAACGCTGATATTTCAGATAATAACTCCCTGTTTGGTCAACACCTAATGCAATTTTGTCAAGATAGCAAGTTGGTTCTGTCCAGCAAAGTGCTGTTGCCGCTTGTGGAACCTCAGATTCAAGACAGTGTGGATTCCGTCCCGGCCGTGGAACAGTGGACCAGCTCTTTACCTCAGAGACTACTGGAGGGGTCCTTGGAGTTCACCCAACCAGTCTACATGTGCTTTGTGGACCTGGAGAAGGCTTTCGACCGGGTCCCTCTGGGGTTTTTGTGGGGGGTAATGCGGGAGTATGGGGTGCCGGGGTGCAACGGGCCATCTGGTCTCTGTACAGGACACGCTGGAGGGATTAGATCTCCCGGCTGGCCTTGGAACGCCTCGGGATCCCCAGGATGAGCTGGAAAGTGTTGCAGTGAGAGGGAAGCCTGGGTCGGCCTGCTGGACCTGCTGCCACCGAGACCCGACCCGGATAAGAGGCTGATGATGGATGGATGGGTGGAGTCTGAAATAAAAGGAATATATATGCTTTTCATTATTTATGGTGAATATCTTTTGGAAAGAATATTAAATAACTTCACTATTAAAGTGTAGCATGACTCAAATCAAAGTTGTTATACTGCTGTAGTATAACAAGCAGGAGCCCATGCATGTATACAAGGAGTTTGGTCATGCTACACTTCATAACAGTGAAGTTATGGAATATTTCTTCCACTAAATATTAATCATAATTATTCATAATTAATCAAAAGCATGTTTCATCAAAATAACTGCTGTAGTATAGCAAGGAGGAGCCCATTGGTGTAGGAAAGGATTGTAATCATTCTACACTTTATAACTGAAGTTATTATTGAGTATTGTTAAGTTATTCTACTCGGCCCAGAACACCTCAGAAATCAATTATCTGATGATATGGTTTCTCTGGATGGCATCGCTCTGGCATCCACCACCACCGTAAGGAATCTCTGAGTTATTTTTGACCAGGACCTATCCTTTGGCTCCCACGTGAAACAGATCTCAAGGACTGCCTTTTTTCACCTACGGAACATCTCAAAGATCCGGCACATCCTGTCTCAAAGTGATGCAGAAACATTGATCCACGCATTTGTTACTTCAAGACTGGATTACTGTAACTCCGTATTATCAGGCTGCTCCGGAAAGTCCCTTGGGTCTCTCCAGCTGATCCAGAATGCTGCAGCTCGTGTACTAACAAGGACTCGGAAGAGAGATCACATTACTCCTGTACTAGCTGCTCTCCACTGGCTTCCTGTAAGATCGAGAATCATATTTAAAATCCTCCTCCTCACCTATAAAGCCTTAGCTGGTGATGCACCATCATATCTTAAAGAGCTTATAGTGCCATATTACCCCACCAGAGCGTTACGCTCACTGAATGCAGGGTTACTTGTGGTTCCCAGAGTCTTAAAAAGTAGGTTGGGGGCTAGAGCTTTCAGTTATCGTGCTCCTCTTCTGTGGAATCAGCTTCCACTTTCAGTCCGGGGGGCAGACACAGTCACCTCATTTAAGAGTAGACTTAAGACTTTCCTCTTTGATAGCGCTTATACTTAGGGCTGTTTCAGGCTTATAGTTAGGGCTGGCTCAGGTTTGCCCTGGTCCAGCCCCTAGATATGCTGCTATAGGCCTAGACTGCTGGGGGACATCTTAGGATACACTGAGCTCCTCTTCTCTTCCTCTTTCGCTCCTCTTCTCTTCCTCTTTCACTCCCCCTCTCCTCTTCTTTCTCTCCATCTGGATAAACTATTGTCTCTTCAATGCACATTACTAACTCTACTTTCTTTTTCCATGGATTCATGGCTGCCTGGAACCGGTCCTGCCCCGGGTCCTACCCCGGGTCCTGCCCCGGGTCCTGCCGCCCCCCCACCCACCCCTCCTGCCATGGATCCATGGCTGCCTGGAACCGGTCCTGCCTGCTGCCATGGCCCTGCTGATGGAACCGGCCTGGAACCGGTCCTGCCTGCTGCCATGGCCCTTCTGATGCCCCCCTCCTCTCTACCGCCTTCTGCTTCATGGATTATCAGGATCATGGACCATGCCTAATACTCATTATATGAATAATTTCTGTCATATTCATGTAATGTGCTGTAACTACGCTATTCATTCTGGCCACATGACATCTATTGCTTCTGTCCATCAGGAGAGGGATCCTCCTCTGTTGCTCTCCCTCAGGTTTCTTCCCTTTTTTCCCTGTGAAAGGGTTTTTACTATCTTTCTAGGGGAGTTTTTCCTGATCCGATGTGAGGTCCCGGGACAGGATGTTATGTTACAGATTGTAAAGCCCTCTGAGGATAACTTGTATTTGTGATGTTGGGCTGTATAAAATAAACTGAATTGAATTGAAGTATTGGTGTAGTCTGTGTTTTCCACACTGCACTTTGCAGACGGTCGTCTCACAGAGATGTAATCATAAGAACTTAGGAAGCCGGTGTTGTGGAGGTACTGGGGTCATCGCCAAGTACAGCAGGAGCCTCTGAGGACAAGGGCATTGCTGTCAAGTGGATGATTAACAAAGGAAGTTCAATGTTGTGCAACATTCAAGTCTGACAGTTCAAGGCTGTTTGTCATGTGGCAAATCAAACAAGTGTGCCCAGAACCTTGGTTTGACATTACGGACTTTTCCGTGAATCAATTTGCTGCAGTAACTCCGCCAATGTCTCTCCAACATTTCCTTTCTTGGACTTGTTGTGTCCATAGCATCATAAAAGTCACTCTGCAGGTTTGTGGTGGCTATCCTGTTAAACACCTGGAACACACAGCAAATACAAACATTTGACTTCACAAGATTTGTCCACAAGACTTCCAGGAAGTGTGTTTGAGTCGTTGTAATGTGTGTTGCTTTGTGTGCGGACAGTGAGGCAGCTTTTACTCTCATTGTGATCCTCCACTTGCTTTAAATCTCTTTTGTATTTTTTTTGTATTTATTTTGCACAATTCAAACAATAAAACAAAACAAAAATCATAACAGAAACAAAAAATGAATATCACAGTGCAGGAAGAGACAAAAAGCCAACTGGGCTTATTTGAAGCCTCCACCTATAATATTTAAAATTTTACAGAATTACAAACATAAATTGAAATATACATAAGAAAGACAACAAAAGAAAGAAAGAAGAGAAAGAAAAATAATGTAATCATGTCAAGTCTGTGTGTGTGTGTGTGTGTGTGTGTGTGTGTGTGTGTGTGTGTGTGTGTGTGTGCATGTGTGCATGTGTGACCGTGAAAGTCAGCATAGCTTGAGTTTGTTCAGGGATATTGGATTAAACCTCTGTGGCAATTTCTAAGCAATGGTAACTAAACACGTCGATATAACAGCTAAAACAAGAAAAGAAAAAAACACCAATACATAACAAACTCTTACGAAACAGAAATTAGACTTTCTTTTAGGCAATTTTTGTAATTTTTTATAGTGGGACATTTCTTTGTGAGGTGGGAAAAGTTATTCCATAACTTGGTTCCCCTAAATCTAATAGAGAATTGACCTCTGCTAGTCAGTAATTTTGGAGGATGAAGATGTGAAGATTGACGAGTTGAGTGAGAATGAATCTGGGAATTGATTATGAAGAAGGTCTTGAAATGATCAGGAATATTTCCTTCACCTAAAAGTGTTTTATACATGAAAATGCAAGTTAAAGAAATATTAATGTTATAAATAGTAAGAATCTGCAGTTTGTGAAATAAAGGAGCAGCTGAGATGTGAGACTGATCGTGTGATGTCATCGTGTGATGTCATCGTGTGATGTCATCGTGTTGCAATCCTAACAAAACGATTCTGGAGAAACAACATTTTTTTCAGAGAAGTAGGAAAAGTACTTGCCCAAACTATATTGCAATAAGAGAGATAAGGATAAATTAAACTGTAATAAAGAATACAGAAACAAGATGTCTAACCCTCCTTATAATTCCAATGGATTTGTTTATTGTTCTACTAACACAGTCAATATGTATACTCCAACTTAAAGTTTCATCAATGATAATTCCTAAAAATGTTGTAGATGAGACTTGAGGCATCTCAAGAGATTTAATTTTAGTTAAATCCTTCGAATAAGATTTTTTACCACTGAACATAATAAAATTAGATTTTTTGATATTCAAAGATAGCTTATTTAATTTAAACCATGTAGCATAGGCGGTTAAACCAGCATTAGCTTCCATAATTAGAGAATTGAAATTTGAATGAGAGAGAACTAGAGTTGTGTCGTCTGCAAACATTATCGGAAAAAGACTTTTTGACACATTGGACAAATCATTAATATAAAGTAGGAATAATAATGGACCAAGAATGGACCCCTGTGGAACCCCACATATTAGTCTAGCTTTGTTTGAGTAACAACCTTTAACACAAACAAACTGTCTTCTGTTGGCAACATCACTTTTTAACCATTTGTATGCAATGCCATGAAATCCATATTTATGCAGCTTTTCCAATAGAATATTATGGTTTACTGTGTCGAAGGCTTTGGAAAGGTCAATGAAAATACTACAAACAAATTCATTATTGTCAGAAGAGGAATTCTTTTGAGCTGGAAAAAAAAGGACAAACAACACTTAATAAAAAGGTGAGACATAGCACTTGGGCACCATATCTAAATATGCCCCATCTTCTTGAATGGGGAGACACTTGATTTGTATATATTGTAAAAAAAAGAAAGAAGAAGAGTTAAAACAGAATAGTTTTTTCCTTAGGGGACAAAGAATATCGACACAAATTGGAGCAAGCAGTTCTACATAGTGGAGCAGTGTGCAAAATATCCAACATCAATCCTCACTTGGCTCACTGTAAGCTTGCCATCTGTTTACAAACACAGCCTTTACACATGCATGTTTACAGCCTTTACACATGCATGTTTACAGCCTTTACACATGCATGTTTACAGCCTTTACACATGCATGTTTACAGCCTTTACACATGCATGTTTACAGCCTTTACACATGCATGTTTACAGCCTTTACACATGCATGTTTACAGCCTTTACACATGCATGTTTACAGCCTTTACTGTTATGGGGTGTGTGGTGTGGAGGACCCAAATGCACGCACAACAACAGTTTAACTCTCAAGGGCTTTATTTTCAAAAATAGGAAAAACCAAGAATCGCACCAAACAAAGTATACTACCGGCCAAGTCCTGCTCCCGAGTCGGGAGGGCAACTCAACCGAGCTCGAACAAACAAAGATTCGCACCAAACAAAGTATACTACCGGCCAAGGTCCTACTCCTGCTCCTGAGTTGGGAGGGAAACTCAACCGAGCTCAAACACGCTACTCCAGAGAAAACACCGGGCTGGTACTGAAACGTCCTGACAACCAGCCAGGGAACGCCGTGGTCCTTAAATCAGCTGCCGGCGATCAAGGTGATGCACGACAGCTGGGAGGAGGAGGGAGGCGTGGCAGAGGGTGGAAACCGGGGGAGGAGACTGTAGGCTGACAAGAGAAAACATTAGCACGTGGCTCACAATAACAAAATCTGACAGGAGGGGAAAAACAAGGAAACACACTAGGAGCAGACAAGGAATCTAACAGTACCCCCCCCCTCAACGGGAGCCTCTCGGCGAACCACTGGGCCTACCCGGGTTCCGTCGGTGGAAAGCAGTTATCAGCCCCGGATCAACGATCCGGGAACGGGGCACCCAGCACCGCTCCTCTACTCCATAACCCTCCCAGTCCACCAGGTACTGAAACCCCCTACCCCGCCGGCGGACATCCAGGAGGCGACGGACCGTGTAGACAGGGCCCCCCTCAATGAGCCGGGGGGGCGGAGGGGGTACTGGCGGAGGATTTAAGGGGCTGGAGACAACGGGCTTGAGGAGAGAGACATGAAACACAGGGTGAATCCTCATGGCACGAGGCAACTGTAGCTTGACCGAGACAGGGTTGATAATGGAGATGATGGGAAAAGGACCGACATATCTGGGGGAGAGCTTCTTAGACTCGGTGCGTAGGGAGATGTCCCTAGCCGAAAGCCACACCGATTGTCCAACGCGGTAGTCCGGGGCTGGAACGCGACGTCGATCCGCCACTCTCCTGTTCTGCTCTGCTGTGCGAAGTAGAGCAGCCCGAGTCTCCCTCCACATGCGCCGACAACGACGGGCATTGCGCTGGACCGATGGTACAGCCACCTCGACCTCCTGGCTGGGGAACAGGGGGGGGCTGAAAGCCCAAGGAGGCCTCGAATGGGGAAAGCCCGGTGGCAGTAGAGGTGTGGGTATTGTGGGCGTACTCGACCCACGGGAGGTGACGGCTCCAAGAAGAGGGACTGGCGGCAGTCACACACCTGAGGATGGCCTCGAGCTCTTGGTTCAACCTCTCCGTCTGGCCATTTGACTGTGGGTGGAATCCTGAGGAGAGGCTGGCCGTGGCGCCGAGGGTCTGACAAAAAGCCTTCCACAACTGGGACGAAAACTGAGGTCCGCGGTCTGAAACTATGTCCACAGGGATGCCATGAAGCCTAACGACATGTAGGACTAGCAGGTCGGTGGTCTCACGGGCCGATGGCAGCTTGGGCAGGGGAACGAAGTGAGCAGCCTTCGAAAACCGGTCCACCACCGTCAGAATGACGGCGTTGCCGTCGGATGGGGGGAGACCAGTGACGAAATCCACCCCGATATGGGACCACGGACGTTGGGGCACAGGGAGTGGTCGTAGTAACCCCACGGGAGGTCGGTGCGAAGCCTTGTTGCGGGCGCACGTAGTGCAGGCCAGCACATAAGAACGGGTGTCCTCCTCAAGAGATGACCACCAAAAGATGCGGCGGAGCCAGCTTACAGTCCGGCGGATGCCGGGGTGTCCAGAGAGACGGGACTCGTGGGCCCATCGCAGAACTTGGGACCGGACAGCCAGAGGAACAAACAGGCGATTCGGGGGCCCCCCTCCGGGGTCAGGTTGGGTGTGCTGGGCCTCACGTACCACCCTCTCGATCTCCCAGGTGACCGCACCCAGTACGCACGAGGGGGGTAGGATGGTTTCGGGAGTAGAGTCTCCATCCTCCGGAGCAAACTGACGGGAGAGAGCGTCCGGCTTGGTGTTCTTGTGCCCCGGTCGGAAGGTGATGGTGAAGTTGAAGCGGGTGAAGAACAGAGCCCAGCGGGCCTGGCGGGAATTGAGGCGTCTCGCCGTGTGAATGTACTCCAAATTGCGATGGTCGGTCCATACTATGAAGGGGAGCACCGATCCCTCCAACCAGTGTCTCCACTCCTCCAATGCCAACTTGACAGCCAACAGTTCACGGTTGCCCACGTCATAATTCCTCTCCGCCGGAGAAAGTCTACGGGAGAAAAACGCACAAGGATGGAGTTTGGAGTCGGAAGCTGACCGCTGGGAAAGTACAGCTCCGACTCCGGTGTCCGAGGCGTCCACCTCGACGACAAACTGGCGGGTCTCGTCTGGGTGGACCAGGATCGGGGCAGAGATGAATCGCTCCTTGAGAGCACGAAAAGCCCCGTCGGCCTCCGGTGTCCATGAAAAATGGACCCTGGAGGAGGTGAGCCGTGTCAGCGGTTCTGCCGTTCGGCTGTATTTCCGGATGAACCGCCGGTAGAAGTTGGCGAACCCCAGGAACTGCTGGAGCTTCTTCCTTGAGGCGGGCACCGGCCACTCCGTTACTGCCCTAACCTTCTCAGGGTCCTTTCTCACCTGCCCCTCCTCGATGAAGACGCCCAGGAACTGAACAGAGGTAACATTGAACTCACACTTCTCAGCCTTAACGAAGAGCTGATTCTCCAATAGTCTCTGCAGAACCAGGCGAACATGGTTAGTGTGGTCCTGAGGGGTCGGGGAGAAGATCAAAATGTCATCAATATACACAAAAACAAAGCGGTTCAAGAAGTCACGGAGGACGTCATTCACCAGGGCCTGAAAAACGGCAGGGGCATTAGTCAATCCAAACGGCATCACCATGTACTCAAAGTGTCCCAGGGGTGTGTTAAAGGCAGTCTTCCACTCATCTCCTTCGCGAATTCGGACCAGGTGATACACGTTGCGGAGGTCCAACTTGGTGAAAATCTTGGCTCCAGCTAAGGACTCAAAAACAGAGGAGATAAGCGGTAAAGGATATTTATTCTTGATAGTGATCTGATTCAAACCTCTGTAATCGATGCAGGGCCGGAGGCTCTTGTCCTTCTTGGAGACGAAGAAGAAACCTGCTCCCACTGGTGAAGATGAGGGACGAATGATTCCAGCGGTGACCGAGTCCGTAATGTACCTCTCCATAGACTCACGTTCTGGCCGGGAGAGATTATATAGGCGGCTCGTGGGAAGTGGGGCGCCCGGAAGCAGGTCAATGGCACAATCGTAGGGCCGATGAGGGGGAAGAGAAAGAGCCCGCTCCTTGCTGAATGCCTCTCCCAAATCCGCGTATTCCTGGGGCACTGCGGTGAGACCCAGGCCGGTTTCTGGTTTGCTGGGGGGAATAACCGGACGGGGCACCGCAGATCTGAGGCAGCGGGAGAGACAGGTGGAACTCCAGCCGGTGATCTTACCTCCAGCCCAATCAATCTGTGGATTATGATCCTTGAGCCAGGGGAGTCCCAGGACTAAGGGTGTCTGCGGGGACGGAAACACGCAGAACCGGGTCTTCTGACTGTGATTACCGGACACGAGCAGGGAAATTGGCTGAGTCCAGTGTGTTATCTCCGCCAGAGAACTACCATCCAGTGCGCTCACCAGCAGGGTGCGCGCTAGCTCCTCCACAGGGATTCCATGGCTACAAATAAACTCAGTGTCCAAAAAGTTCTGTTCAGCCCCTGAGTCAATGAGAGCTGACAGGTGCACAGGCCCCGACGCTAAACCCAGGGTGACAGGAAACAATGCTTGAGACTTGGAATGGGGACCTCTCCTTGAATCGCTCGCCAACACCCCCACTCTTACCGGCGCGCTCCCTCTTTTGGCCGAGCGGGGCAGACGGCCATGCGGTGTCCCGACTCACCACAATACAGACAGCTTCCCGTGCGGAGGCGTCTCTCCCGCTCCTCTGGAGAGAGATGAATCCGCCCGAGCTGCATTGGCTCCGCCGGTTCCAAAGGGGAAGGTGCCGAGGAAGGAGAGCGAGAGCGCTCCTGGCTGTACAGTCGGAAAGGGCTCGGAGGCTGAGAGCTGGGAGCAGAAGAAAACTGACGTACCGGATTGGAAGGCCGGTAGTTCCTCTCCCGACGGCGCTCCCGAATACGGTTATCCAGCCTGATCGAGAGCGCGACGAGCTCCTCTAATGAGTCCGGCTCCTCCCGGACGGCAAGCTCATCCTTCAGAACCTCCGACAGACTGCAGCGATATATTCCCCTCAGCGCCTCTCCGCCCCAACCTGACTCAGTGGCCAGAATCTGAAAATCCACAGAGTATTCTGCTGCGCTGAAGGAACCCTGACGAAGACTGAGCAATCGCTGAACAACGTCCCGGGTGTACACTGGGTGGTCGAATATCCTCTTGAATTCCTCCATGAAGTGCTCGTAGGAGACCTGGGCGGAGCGTCTGTGGAGCCATGCCTCAGCCCAGACCAGCGCCTTGCCGCGCAGCAACCCCACCGTATAAGCCACTCTTGCATTGTCCGAGGCGAACGTGCGGGACTGCTGGGTAAAAACAAATCTACACTGGAGCATGAACCCTCTGCACTCCCCGGGCGCTCCATCATAGGGCACAGGTGAGGGAACGAAGGACTCGCGGGTGCTGGATGACTCCCCGTCCCCCCGGACCGGCTCCGAGGCAGGGGGACGGCGCAGTGTGAGGTCCTGCATAAAGCCTCCTATCTCCGCCATCTGGGACCCGATGGAACGCTGGGAGTCCAGTAGGTCCTGCAGCACCTGATGGTGTTGGCCGAGGAGAGCGCCATGAGAGGTAATCGCCTTCTGCAGAGTATCCGCAGACGGCGATGCTGCTGCGGCGGCTGGGTCCGTCATCGTGGTCAGGACGTTCTGTTATGGGGTGTGTGGTGTGGAGGACCCAAATGCACGCACAACAACAGTTTAACTCTCAAGGGCTTTATTTTCAAAAATAGGAAAAACCAAGAATCGCACCAAACAAAGTATACTACCGGCCAAGTCCTGCTCCCGAGTCGGGAGGGCAACTCAACCGAGCTCGAACAAACAAAGATTCGCACCAAACAAAGTATACTACCGGCCAAGGTCCTACTCCTGCTCCTGAGTTGGGAGGGAAACTCAACCGAGCTCAAACACGCTACTCCAGAGAAAACACCGGGCTGGTACTGAAACGTCCTGACAACCAGCCAGGGAACGCCGTGGTCCTTAAATCAGCTGCCGGCGATCAAGGTGATGCACGACAGCTGGGAGGAGGAGGGAGGCGTGGCAGAGGGTGGAAACCGGGGGAGGAGACTGTAGGCTGACAAGAGAAAACATTAGCACGTGGCTCACAATAACAAAATCTGACAGGAGGGGAAAAACAAGGAAACACACTAGGAGCAGACAAGGAATCTAACATTTACACATGCATGTTTACAGCCTTTACACATGCATGTTCACAGCCTTTACACATGCATGTTTACAGCCTTTACACATGCATGTTACAGCCTTTACACATGCATGTTCACAGCCTTTACACATGCATGTTACAGCCTTTACACATGCATGTTTACAGCCTTTACACATGCATGTTTACAGCCTTTACACATGCATGTTTACAGCCTTTACACATGCATGTTTACAGCCTTTACACATGCATGTTTACAGCCTTTACACATGCATGTTTACAGCCTTTACACATGCATGTTACAGCCTTTACACATGCATGTTACAGCCTTTACACATGCATGTTACAGCCTTTACACATGCATGTTACAGCCTTTACACATGCATGTTACAGCCTTTACACATGCATGTTACAGCCTTTACACATGCATGTTACAGCCTTTACACATGCATGTTTACAGCCTTTACACATGCATGTTTACAGCCTTTACACATGCATGTTACAGCCTTTACACATGCATGTTACAGCCTTTACACATGCATGTTACAGCCTTTACACATGCATGTTACAGCCTTTACACATGCATGTTACAGCCTTTACACATGCATGTTTACAGCCTTTACACATGCATGTTTACAGCCTTTACACATGCATGTTTACAGCCTTTACACATGCATGTTACAGCCTTTACACATGCATGTTACAGCCTTTACACATGCATGTTACAGCCTTTACACATGCATGTTTACAGCCTTTACACATGCATGTTTACAGCCTTTACACATGCATGTTTACAGCCTTTACACATGCATGTTTACAGCCTTTACACATGCATGTTCACAGCCTTTACACATGCATGTTTACAGCCTTTACACATGCATGTTTACAGCCCTTACACATGCATGTTACAGCCTTTACACATGCATGTTACAGCTGCATGTCTTCGTAGACGTACCTTTACATGACTGAAGTAAGCTGCTTCATTTGAGCTCAGGACATGAACATGTAGATAACTCAGGTTGCTCTGAAGAGGTTTGAGTTCTGTGAGTACGGTGTGTGTATATATATATATATATGTATAAATATATATATATATATATATATATATATATATATATATATATATATATATATATATATATATGACTCAAAAGACTGTTCCATGATCTAAATGTGCAAGGACATTAGAGTACGGGCAGGCTGCCTGAACCTGTTCCCATGACGACCATGGTTTAGCGTGCAATGTCTCAGTAATTCATACCTGCTTCCTACAGATGTTCCACACCTTACATTCCATATTCCACCTAAAACAGCAAAAAAAAGAACACGGGCAAGATAGAGCCAACATTCATGCAGAAAACCATGGCTTATTAAGATTGAGCTTATCAATCCTGTTCCTCCCCGACTAGAGTCTAGGGGAGGCAGGGAGGAACAGTGAATGTGACGTTAGCTTTTAGGGAGAATAACTCACAAGGAATCAACAAAAAGGTGGTTTTATTAACCAAGGAACAAAACAATAACTACTTCCTCAAAAGTGAGGGCGCGGTAGGATGCGACCGGCTCAGTAACAGTAGTATGGTCCTTCCAGCACCAACACACGGCCGCCTAGCAGCCCATCGCCCTCAGCTGCAGGACCCTGGGGGTGGAGAGAGAGACGTAACAAATAGACGTAACAAATGAGTTACTTTACTCACCTACCGGGCCAAACTAGCTATGGCGTATGGGTGAAGCTAAAGGGTTCGGGAGAGGAACTTCCTGCAATCAATGTGCTGCAGGAATGTTGGGACGCACAATAAAGGGAAAGGGTTCGGGGGGAGCGTCAATGCAGTAGCCAATGAGGTCGGATTAAACGAGGAGGAGTATGGTCCCAATGTGACGAGGGGAAATGTTCCCCCGTGGATTTTTCCAGCCAACAATGTGGACTTATCACTCCTAGAGCAGAGGAAACAATGGGTGGGGAAACTGTGACACTGGACATCAGACACAAGAATACACGAACAACACGTATTATAACTATCTGCAAATATGCACCGATGGGTCGGAAGACAAAGGGAACGCTCACGTGGGTGCAGGGGTGTTCAGAACTGAATGTAATAGGGCTGTTTGTAAAAGAATCAATGACAGACAGTCTGTCTTCAGGCTGAAGTTACTGCCATCATCCTGGGGCTGCAGTGGGTGGAAGAGAGGGGTCACCTGCTCAGACTCTGCAGCGTTAAACCGCATCGAGTCAGAACGATCGGTACGAGAGGACTCATGCTGGAAACATCCATGATTATGCTGAGGCTCCAGGCTGGGTACCAGGGTGCATTGCTGCTGGTTCCTGCTCACATAGGTGTGGAGGGAAATGAGAGAGCGGACAGGAAGGAAGCCTTAAACTAAAAAAGGAGGAAATTCGGAGTATTCCGTTTGGAAAAGGGGAAGCTGTCATTAGAGAGGCAGTGAGGGAGTGTGGGACAACAACTGCAAAGGAAGGCACTATCACAATATACACAAATCCATAAATGTTCAGTTTTTCAAAGGGAAGTGTTGGAGAGAGGAGGTGATCACATCAAGGAAAGATTCAGACACACGGGTCTGCATGCAACTCTGTTTTTAATGGCAGAAGATACGTGTGATGTTGGTAATGAGATGAGGAGGTGGAGCACGTTATCATGAAGGGTCAGAAATACAAATCTGAAAGGAAACTTTTGAAGTCAGAAATGCGTCAGCTGGGACGGAGGAGGAGTCTGGAGGGAGGGAGGGAGGGAGGGAGGGAGGGAGAGAGGGCGCCCTAACCCAAAGACATGGGACAGGGCGCAGCATCTGGCTGTGGTAGCTGGGTCTATTTGTTAGCTAATTAGTAGTGTTTGGGTTTAGGTTTGTTGGTTTGATTTGTTGGTTTGTTTTATTCTTTTGTTTGTTTCTTAGTTAGTTAGAACAGTTATTCCTGAATCTGCACACTCGGTACAGTAGGTGGCGGTATGCACCAAGGACAATTTATAGAAGAAGAAGAAGAAGAAGATTACTCACCTGCATTGAGAGGTTGCCTCAGGATGGAAGATGCTTCGTGGATTTGGCGTGAGTGGTGAACCTGAAAGTAATGGAAAATATCCCAAGGTAAATTTTCAACCAGGATGAGAATTAGCCAACTGCAGAGAGTGTGTGTGTGTGTGTGTGTGTGTGTGTGTGTGTGTGTGTGTGTGTGTGTGTGTGTGTGTGTGTGTGATGTTCTCCCTCTTAGGTCCTCTGCTTTGGAAGCTAGCTTAACTGTTAAAAAGCAGAATGTTGATAATATAAATCCTGATATTCTGCATTACTCTTCATGTCTATTAAAGTTCAGGTTAGCGAGGTCAGTATAACACAGCTATGCAGCTGTTGTGTCTATGAAATGTCCGGTTCTCAAGGGAAGTTAGTCACACACTTCAACACCCACAACTGTTTATCAGTATATTGACATTCTGGAAGCAGACTGGTCGTTGTGTTCCAGTCTTGTGAGAAAAGATGAGAACACGGGATTCTCCTCCTCTGGACAGGACAGAGCCAATCAGATGTTAGGACGAGGAGAGACGAACCTGTGATGATGACCTGAGTATGGAAGGCAACACCTCCTGGTGGGCAGCTGTTCTTGGCCCAACCTGCGTGTTGCTGTTCCACTCACTGCTTCACTTGTGATCATTTATAAATACATTTAGAGAACGAGAGAAGTTGTTGAACTGAGTTCTTCCAGGCATCCAATAATTGAGACACGCTATCACTGTTCTCCACTGAAGTCAGACATATTTCCCAATCAGTGAAACTATGCTAACGTTGAAGCTGCTAGCTCGTGCGAAATTACATAGGAAGCCATCTTGCATTTTTGCTAACCTAAATTCACCAACCTCTCAAATATAATTGCCAAAAGAACCACATCTGTCTTTGTAAAAATAATACTTATACAATAACATTACACTTTAGATGGAAAGGTACTGGACTTACCTATTAACCTTGTTATGACACGCCCACTCCCAGGTCAGGTGTCACGTGATAGCTGCCTCAAGCCAGGCGGTGGGTGAGACAGGCCGGTGGGTGAGACAGGCCGGTGTGTTCGTCCTGGCATTACGAGCGTGAAGAACTGACTTCAAAATAAGAGCACGCTGCCGGTGAACGTGTGACGTCGTGTTTATTCCGTCTTCTGAACACAGAACACAAAGATAAGCATCACCTCGATGCGCTGGCTGCCAGCTGGCTTCTCGCCAAGCCGTCAGGCCCGGAGCAGTGAGCTCTGCAGTGTGGAGAGGCGCCCGCCAGGTGGCGCTCCACACCAGAGCCCGACACGCCGCGAGATCCAGCTGCCACCGCTCGGTGGGTGGAGGCTGGTGGGTGAGACAGGCTGGTGGGTGAGACAGGCCGGTGGGTGAGACAGGCCGGTGGGTGAGACACAGGCTGGTGGGTGAGACAGGCCGGTGGGTGAGACAGGCCGGTGGGTGAGACAGGCCGGTGGGTGAGACAGGCCGGTGGGTGAGATAGGCTGGTGGGTGAGACAGGCCGGTGGGTGAGACAGGCCGGTGGGTGAGACAGGCTGGTGGGTGAGACACAGGCTGGTGGGTGAGACACAGGCTGGTGGGTGAGACAGGACGGTGGGTGAGACAGGCTGGTGGGTGAGACAGGCTGGGTGAGACAGGCCGGTGGGTGAGACAGGCCGGTGGGTGAGACAGGCTGGGTGAGACAGGCCGGTGGGTGAGACAGGCCGGTGGGTGAGACAGGCTGGTGGGTGAGACAGGCTGGGTGAGACACAGGCTGGTGGGTGAGACAGGCTGGGTGAGACAGGCCGGTGGGTGAGACAGGCCGGTGGGTGAGACAGGCTGGGTGAGACAGGACGGTGGGTGAGACAGGCCGGTGGGTGAGACAGGCTGGTGGGTGAGACAGGCTGGGTGAGACTAATGGACAATTAATAGCTTGATTGACCTCAATCGGTTAACCTGGTCAATAATCATCAGATGAAAAGAAATGGTATTTAAATGAGACTGTATATTTTATATAAATGTATTTATATAGGTATGCAATATTGGATTAATATGTATACAGCAGTCTATATTTATACAGCAGTTGTTTTGTGAAGATTATCATGTTTTATAACATGAAGGTATTCTAACAGTATATTTCATTATATATAAGAGGAGCAGTGTGTTTGGGTTAGCTGCTTAAATATCTTTGATCCTGATGCTGCGTTCACACCAGATAATGACATGTTAATGACATGATAATGACATGTTAATGACATGTTAATGACATGTTAATGACATGTCATTAACATGTCATTGACATGTCATTAACATGTCAATGACATGTTAATGACATGTCATTAACATGTCATTGACATGTTAATGACATGATAATGACATGTTAATGACATGTCATTAACATGTCATTGACATGTCATTAACATGTCAATGACATGTCAATGACATGATAATGACATGATAATGACATGATAATGACATGTTAATGACATGTTAATGACATGATAATGACATGATAATGACATGTTAATGACATGTCAATGACATGTCAATGACATGTTAATGACATGTCAATGACATGATAATGACATGATAATGACATGTTAATGACATGTTAATGACATGTCAATGACATGATAATGACATGTTAATGACATGATAATGACATGATAATGACATGATAATGACATGATAATGACATGTTAATGACATGTTAATGACATGTCAATGACATGATAATGACATGTTAATGACATGTTAATGACATGTTAATGACATGTTAATGACATGTCAATGACATGTCAATGACATGATAATGACATGATAATGACATGTTAATGACATGTTAATGACATGTCAATGACATGATAATGACATGATAATGACATGATAATGACATGTTAATGACATGTTAATGACATGTCAATGACATGTCAATGACATGATAATGACATGATAATGACATGTTAATGACATGTTAATGACATGTCAATGACATGATAATGACATGATAATGACATGATAATGACATGTCAATGACATGATAATGACATGTTAATGACATGATAATGACATGATAATGACATGTTAATGACATGTCAATGACATGATAATGACATGATAATGACATGTCAATGACATGTCAATGACATGTCAATGACATGATAATGACATGATAATGACATGATAATGACATGATAATGACATGTTAATGACATGTCAATGACATGTCAATGACATGTTAATGACATACGTGATGTATAGCTCCAGACACATGGAGCCATACAGGAGCTGCCATACTAGCTGTTTTCAGCCTTTTATCCCTGAACATGAAGCCACTCCCATTTACCTCTCAACTCACAAGTCAACATTGGTGAAAAGATAGACAGTTTTATTAAAATATGTTTGATATCAACCACACATGATGACTCCACCACAAAGGGAATGAAACCAGACTCTGCAGCGCCCTCACATAGCATTGTTTTGGTGGGGAGCAACAACAGATATTCAGAGAACAGATTCACCAGCTGACCAGGGAAGAACATCCAAATGAATGACAATGTTGCTCCATGGATTATGTAAACTAGCAACTATTGGCCATATATTGTATTAGAAGTGGACATTAGTCACAGTGACATCATGCATTGGCTTGTGAACTGCAATGTCGAAGCCTCAGGTTTGTTGCTGTCGCCATCTTGGCTTTTAGCAGCTAGAAGTGACCCGAGGGTGCAGTGACATGTTCAGTGTCAGATGTCACGCTAAACTAGTGAACACATGTAGTGTTAAAGTTACACTGATCAGTGTTAACAGTTCATACACGTTGACATGTTGAACACGGAGTTCACAACCAAACGCTGGGGACTCGTTTCATTTCCTGCTGACCAAACCGCTACGATGCATTCTCATGATCTGAAAACATAAAGGGTCACATTCTAAGACAAAAACGCTGAGCAAGTGACCTGTCAATCACAAGGCAGCCCTGAAGCATACCAGCTTTATGCTCAGTTTTACCATCATTTATTAAATAATCATAATCTTCTATTGAAGAAGACTTGACATTACAGATTGGAAACTTAAACCTTATGTTTTCAATGTTTACTGAGGTGATACATGAAATGGGAAGGTTATGTTCTCATAGACTTCTATACAACCAGACTTCTTCTATACAACCAGAGGCATCATTAACTATACCTGGAAGTTGATGCCTGGCGATATTCACTTTATTGGTGATGATATGTCAATAATGTGTATACAGCTGGTTTCCGCTGCCTCCAATGGGCCAACAAATTAGTGAATGTTTAAAAAGGAAAACAAGAATGTATGAAATAAAAACATTATATTTCTCTTTTGTCATTGTTTCTGAACCACAAGTATTATCTTAAATTCTTAAAGTATGTGTTTAAGACTTTTGACTGTATTCTTTTTAAACATTTGTATTATTATGTATCCATTTATTTAATTTGTGTGTTGTGCCGTCTTTAACGTGTCTTTAAAAACGCTGTCTGTTACGGTGCTGCTCCGGCAGACTAAAGTTAGGACAGTCCTGTTATATTGAGACAGACTAAAGTTAGGACAGTCCTGTTATATTGAGACAGACTAAAGTTAGGACAGTCCTGTTATATTGAGACAGACTAAAGTTAGGACAGTCCTGTTATATTGAGACAGACTAAAGTTAGGACAGTCCTCTGTTATATTGAGACAGACTAAAGTTAGGACAGTCCTGTTAGATTGAGACGGACTAAAGTTAGGACAGTCCTGTTAGATTGAGACAGACTAAAGTTAGGACAGTCCTGTTAGATTGAGACAGACTAAAGTTAGGACAGTCCTGTTATATTGAGACAGACTAAAGTTAGGACAGTCCTCTGTTAGATTGAGACAGACTAAAGTTAGGACAGTCCTGTTATATTGAGACAGACTAAAGTTAGGACAGTCCTCTGTTAGATTGAGACAGACTAAAGTTAGGACAGTCCTCTGTTAGATTGAGACAGACTAAAGTTAGGACAGTCCTCTGTTATATTGAGACAGACTAAAGTTAGGACAGTCCTGTTATATTGAGACAGACTAAAGTTAGGACAGTCCTGTTATATTGAGACAGACTAAAGTTAGGACAGTCCTGTTAGATTGAGACAGACTAAAGTTAGGACAGTCCTCTGTTATATTGAGACAGACTAAAGTTAGGACAGTCCTGTTAGATTGAGACAGACTAAAGTTAGGACAGTCCTGTTATATTGAGACAGACTAAAGTTAGGACAGTCCTGTTAGATTGAGACAGACTAAAGTTAGTACAGTCCTCTGTTATATTGAGACAGACTAAAGTTAGGACAGTCCTCTGTTATATTGAGACAGACTAAAGTTAGGACAGTCCTCTGTTGTATTGAGACAGACTAAAGTTAGTACAGTCCTCTGTTATATTGAGACAGACTAAAGTTAGTACAGTCCTCTGTTATATTGAGACAGACTAAAGTTAGGACAGTCCTGTGTTATATTGAGACAGACTAAAGTTAGGACAGTCCTCTGTTATATTGAGACAGACTAAAGTTAGGACAGTCCTCTGTTGTATTGAGACAGACTAAAGTTAGTACAGTCCTCTGTTATATTGAGACAGACTAAAGTTAGTACAGTCCTCTGTTATATTGAGACAGACTAAAGTTAGTACAGTCCTGTTAGATTGAGACAGACTAAAGATAGGACAGTCTTGTTATATTGAGACAGACTAAAGTTAGGACAGTCCTCTGTTAGATTGAGACAGACTAAAGTTAGTACAGTCCTGTTAGATTGAGACAGACTAAAGTTAGGACAGTCCTCTGTTATATTGAGACAGACTAAAGTTAGGACAGTCCTCTGTTATATTGAGACAGACTAAAGTTAGGACAGTCCTGTTATATTGAGACAGACTAAAGTTAGGACAGTCCTCTGTTATATTGAGACAGACTAAAGTTAGGACAGTCCTCTGTTATATTGAGACAGACTAAAGTTAGGACAGTCCTGTTATATTGAGACAGACTAAAGTTAGGACAGTCCTGTTATATTGAGACAGACTAAAGTTAGGACAGTCCTGTTATATTGAGACAGACTAAAGTTAGGACAGTCCTCTGTTAGATTGAGACAGACTAAAGTTAGGACAGTCCTGTTATATTGAGACAGACTAAAGTTAGGACAGTCCTGTTAGATTGAGACAGACTAAAGTTAGGACAGTCCTCTGTTATATTGGGACAGACTAAAGTTAGGACAGTCCTGTTAGATTGAGACAGACTAAAGTTAGGACAGTCCTGTTATATTGAGACAGACTAAAGTTAGGACAGTCCTGTTAGATTGAGACAGACTAAAGTTAGTACAGTCCTCTGTTATATTGAGACAGACTAAAGTTAGGACAGTCCTCTGTTATATTGAGACAGACTAAAGTTAGGACAGTCCTCTGTTGTATTGAGACAGACTAAAGTTAGGACAGTCCTCTGTTGTATTGAGACAGACTAAAGTTAGTACAGTCCTCTGTTGTATTGAGACAGACTAAAGTTAGGACAGTCCTGTTATATTGAGACAGACTAAAGTTAGGACAGTCCTGTGTTATATTGAGACAGACTAAAGTTAGGACAGTCCTCTGTTATATTGAGACAGACTAAAGTTAGGACAGTCCTCTGTTGTATTGAGACAGACTAAAGTTAGGACAGTCCTCTGTTATATTGAGACAGACTAAAGTTAGTACAGTCCTCTGTTATATTGAGACAGACTAAAGTTAGTACAGTCCTGTTAGATTGAGACAGACTAAAGTTAGGACAGTCCTCTGTTATATTGAGACAGACTAAAGATAGTACAGTCCTCTGTTATATTGAGACAGACTAAAGTTAGGACAGTCCTGTGTTATATTGAGACAGACTAAAGTTAGGACAGTCCTGTTATATTGAGACAGACTAAAGTTAGGACAGTCCTCTGTTATATTGAGACAGACTAAAGTTAGGACAGTCCTCTGTTATATTGAGACAGACTAAAGTTAGGACAGTCCTGTTATATTGAGACAGACTAAAGTTAGTACAGTCCTCTGTTATATTGAGACAGACTAAAGATAGTACAGTCCTCTGTTATATTGAGACAGACTAAAGTTAGGACAGTCCTCTGTTATATTGAGACAGACTAAAGTTAGTACAGTCCTCTGTTATATTGAGACAGACTAAAGTTAGTACAGTCCTCTGTTATATTGAGACAGACTAAAGATAGGACAGTCTTGTTATATTGAGACAGACTAAAGTTAGGACAGTCCTCTGTTATATTGAGACAGACTAAAGTTAGGACAGTCCTCTGTTATATTGAGACAGACTAAAGTTAGTACAGTCCTCTGTTATATTGAGACAGACTAAAGTTAGGACAGTCCTGTTAGATTGAGACAGACTAAAGTTAGGACAGTCCTCTGTTAGATTGAGACAGACTAAAGTTAGGACAGTCCTCTGTTATATTGAGACAGACTAAAGATAGGACAGTCCTCTGTTATATTGAGACAGACTAAAGTTAGTACAGTCCTGTTATATTGAGACAGACTAAAGTTAGTACAGTCCTGTTATATTGAGACAGACTAAAGTTAGGACAGTCCTCTGTTATATTGAGACAGACTAAAGTTAGTACAGTCCTCTGTTATATTGAGACAGACTAAAGTTAGGACAGTCCTGTTAGATTGAGACAGACTAAAGTTAGGACAGTCCTCTGTTATATTGAGACAGACTAAAGATAGGACAGTCTTGTTATATTGAGACAGACTAAAGTTAGGACAGTCCTCTGTTATATTGAGACAGACTAAAGTTAGGACAGTCCTCTGTTATATTGAGACAGACTAAAGTTAGGACAGTCCTGTTAGATTGAGACAGACTAAAGTTAGGACAGTCCTCTGTTAGATTGAGACAGACTAAAGTTAGGACAGTCCTGTTAGATTGAGACAGACTAAAGTTAGGACAGTCCTCTGTTAGATTGAGACATACTAAAGTTAGTACAGTCCTGTTATATTGAGACAGACTAAAGTTAGGACAGTCCTCTGTTATATTGAGACAGACTAAAGTTAGTACAGTCCTCTGTTATATTGAGACAGACTAAAGTTAGTACAGTCCTCTGTTATATTGAGACAGACTAAAGTTAGGACAGTCCTGTTAGATTGAGACAGACTAAAGTTAGGACAGTCCTCTGTTAGATTGAGACAGACTAAAGTTAGGACAGTCCTGTTATATTGAGACAGACTAAAGTTAGGACAGTCCTCTGTTATATTGAGACAGACTAAAGTTAGGACAGTCCTCTGTTATATTGAGACAGACTAAAGTTAGTACAGTCCTGTTAGATTGAGACAGACTAAAGTTAGGACAGTCCTCTGTTATATTGAGACAGACTAAAGTTAGGACAGTCCTCTGTTATATTGAGACAGACTAAAGTTAGGACAGTCCTGTTATATTGAGACAGACTAAAGTTAGGACAGTCCTCTGTTATATTGAGACAGACTAAAGTTAGGACAGTCCTCTGTTATATTGAGACAGACTAAAGTTAGTACAGTCCTCTGTTATATTGAGACAGACTAAAGTTAGTACAGTCCTCTGTTATATTGAGACAGACTAAAGTTAGGACAGTCCTGTTAGATTGAGACAGACTAAAGTTAGGACAGTCCTCTGTTAGATTGAGACAGACTAAAGTTAGGACAGTCCTGTTATATTGAGACAGACTAAAGTTAGGACAGTCCTCTGTTATATTGAGACAGACTAAAGTTAGGACAGTCCTCTGTTATATTGAGACAGACTAAAGTTAGTACAGTCCTGTTAGATTGAGACAGACTAAAGTTAGGACAGTCCTCTGTTATATTGAGACAGACTAAAGTTAGGACAGTCCTCTGTTATATTGAGACAGACTAAAGTTAGGACAGTCCTGTTATATTGAGACAGACTAAAGTTAGGACAGTCCTCTGTTATATTGAGACAGACTAAAGTTAGGACAGTCCTGTTATATTGAGACATGGTAAAGTGTCCTCACAATCACAGGAGCCCACACAGCTTTATTTCTCATAACCTTTCTCTTTATTACAAATGAACCGGCTCATACTTACAGAACATTTTCTTTACAAAAGCTGAATTTAAAAAATAAACACGACAACCAACAATAACAACAACAAACATATTTTAGTGCAATTGTACCACTTTTTCTGAGGTTCCTGAACGTGCCACAGAACTCACAGCAGTGTTTTCTTTTTGTAAACTTTAGTTTGAACTCATCAACACGTGGAGCGAGGATCACTGAGAAGCTAAGCTAAGAAGCTAAGCTAAGAAGCTGAACATGTGACCTGTGGTCAACGGGACAGAGGCGCTCCAGCGCTGTGGATCCCTGAGAAGTGATTGGCTGGAGCTCCGGACCCGTCACACAGCAGCAAAGATCTCTGGAGTCAAGACAAAAGCCTCTTATTTGATATCGTCTGTTTTTAAAGACATTTTCATCTCATGTTTGTATTTCATGATGTCACTACTGAACTCACCTCGGCTCTCCTCTGCCTGCCTCTCTCTTTGATCTTCTTCAGCTCCTCCCCCTCCCTCTCCGCCTCCTCCTCCTCATTGGTTGGGCAGGCCACGGTCTTCTCTCTGATTGGCTGCACGGTGGCCAGGAGGGCGGGGACAGTGAAGCAGGACAGGAAGCGGGCCTTCAGCAGCTGGTAGGCGGGGTTACCTGAGAAACGCTCTGCCACCAGCTGACGTAGCACCACCACAAGCTCCTCCTCCTCCTGCAGGAGGTCCGGGCTGACGGAGGCAGCTGCAACAAACGTGCACATCACGGGATGAGTTTGGGCATTACATCACTAAACTGAATGATGATGAGATCCGATGTTATTGGTTCTTTTTAATGCTGTGGTGGAATTTATTATCACACACACACTCCAGGTATGGAACCTCCGGGTACCTTACCTGACACACCAGGGAAGGTACCTAGTGTCTCAGGTACCCGGTGTGTCAGGTACCCGGTGTGTCAGGTAAGGTACCTGATGTGTCAGGTACCCGGTGTGTCAGGTAAGGTACCTGATGTGTCAGGTACCCGGTGTGTCAGGTACGGTACCTGGTGTGTCAGGTACGGTACCAGGTGTGTCAGGTACGGTACCTGATGTGTCAGGTACCCGGTGTGTCAGGTATGGAACCAGGTGTGCCAGGTACGGTACCTGGTGTGTCAGGTACGGTACCAGGTGTGTCAGGTACGGTACCAGGTGTGTCAGGTATGGTACCAGGTGTGTCAGGTATGGTACCAGGTGTGTCAGGTACGGTACCTGGTGTGTCAGGTACGGTACCTGGTGTGTCAGGTACGGAACCAGGTGTGCCAGGTACGGTACCTGGTGTGTCAGGTATGGTACCAGGTGTGTCAGGTATGGTACCAGGTGTGTCAGGTATGGTACCTGGTGTGTCAGGTACGGTACCAGGTGTGTCAGGTATGGTACCAGGTGTGTCAGGTACGGTACCTGGTGTGTCAGGTATGGTACCAGGTGTGTCAGGTATGGTACCTGGTGTGTCAGGTACGGTACCAGGTGTGTCAGGTATGGTACCTGGTGTGTCAGGTACGGTACCAGGTGTGTCAGGTATGGTACCAGGTGTGTCAGGTACGGTACCTGGTGTGTCAGGTATGGTACCAGGTGTGTCAGGTACGGTACCAGGTGTGTCAGGTATGGTACCAGGTGTGTCAGGTACCAGGTGTGTCAGGTATGGTACCAGGTGTGTCAGGTACCTGACACACCAGGTATGGTACCTGGTGTGCCAGGTACCAGGTGTGCCAGGTACCTGGTGTGTGCCGGGGTGGTCCAAGGTCAGAGGTGGAGTCTGGCAGGTCTGGAGGCTGACTGGAAGTCCTCTTGCCGGGTGGTCTGGGTTTGGTTGGTGAGCGTTGGGGTTCGGTCCCTCGAGACAGCAGCTTCAGGGAGGATCTGGTCAGATACGTCTTGGACCGGAGAAGCGCACTGAGCGTGTTCAGGCTGCTGACGAAGGGCGGCAGGTAGGGAAGCGCCGCGGCTGCTCCAGGCACCACCACCCCTCCCCGACCGCTCAGCCAATCACACACGGCCTCCTGGGACTCCAGGAACATCAGGGAGGGGTCGAACTGCAACGAAGGGGGCTCCGCCCGGAGCGCGCCCTTATATGGCATGGAGGGTTTGGGCTGAGGCCGGGGCCGGCAGGAGGGCAGGGTGAGGGGGTGTACGGGGGCAGACACAGCGGTGGGGGGGCAGACCGGCCGACTGGGCAAAACAGGCCCCGGTTGAGCTGGGAGGGGGGCGCTTGGTACCAACGTCAGCTGCAGGCCTTGGGCCGGGGCTTGTGCCAGCTGGACCAGCCCACCAGGAGTCATGACCCACATCGACTGGCCAGGAAGTAAACGGAACCCAGGAAGACCAGTCACTGGCTTTTTCCGTATGACAACTTCCCGTTTAGGGAAAGACGAGCGAGAGCGCTTCTTGAGAGGAGAAGAAGAAGAAGTTCTCTTCTTCTTGGTTTCAGCCTAGAAACAAAAAGCACAGGAGTAAGAAGAGGAGGAGGACACACACACAGTACCTTGGATTGCTGTAGAGGTCTGGCCCTCTGAGTCGGGTTCCGAACCTTCTTTCCTTTCTCGATCACACCTGGACCTGCCCCGCCCACACATTGGTCCGGCTGCTCCTTCCCCTTGCCCCGTGTCCTCCTGCGGCGCGGGGCTTTGGGAGGTGTGCTGGGGGCGGAGTCAGGGGGCGGTGGAACCGGGTTTGAGCCCAGAGGACCCGGGTGGGGCCTGAAAGAGGCGTAGTGATGATCGTTGAGGAAAGTAGCCAGGGAGCTGGAAGTGGACGATGCAAGCTGCTGGTGGGTCGGTATGGAGGGGGTCTGAGGTAACAGCTGGACGGAGGTCTGCGTTC
Organism: Myoxocephalus aenaeus; assembly: GCA_038501785.1. NCBI lineage: Eukaryota > Metazoa > Chordata > Actinopteri > Perciformes > Cottidae > Myoxocephalus > Myoxocephalus aenaeus. The sequence goes on from JBAMJR010000222.1 coordinate 58,289, forward strand.
TCTTTGGTGGAGAAGCAGCAGCTTTCTTGTTCTGGTCAGCCTGAAAGGAACCAGAGACCAGTTAGACCCACGTCCTCCGTTTAAACAATGCAGCTTAAAGTTATTTAAAGTTGATTAAAGTCGTGGTTTGGTTACCTCTCTGGCCTTCAGACTCGGCTTCCGAAGCCTCCGTCCTCTCTCTCCGATCAGACCGTCACTTGCTCCTCCCACATCTGCACATGCTCCTCCCACAACATGACTTGCCCCACCCACAAACCCCCCTCTCTGATCCTCTGCCACCTTTTGCCCCCTCCCTTTGGGGGACCTTGATATGAGGCTTGATGGACTGGGGGCAGGACCAGGATTGGTGGGGGCAGGACCAGGACCAGGATAGGTGGGGGCAGGACCAGGACCAGGATAGGTGGGGGCAGGACCAGGACCAGGATAGGTGGGGGCAGGACCAGGACCAGGATTGGTGGGGGCAGGACCAGGACCAGGATAGGTGAGGGCAGGACCAGGACCAGGATTGATGGGGGCAGGACCAGGATTGATGGGGGCAGGACCAGGATAGGTGGGGGCAGGACCAGGACCAGGATTGGTGGGGGCAGGACCAGGACCAGGATTGGTGGGGGCAGGACCAGGACCAGGATTGGTGGGGGCAGGACCAGGACCAGGACCAGGATTGGTGGGGGCAGGACCAGGACCAGGATTGGTGAGGGCAGGACCAGGACCAGGATTGGTGAGGGCAGGACCAGGACCAGGATTGGTGGAACAGGGTAAAGCAACCATCTGAGTCAAAGGCAGAGCTTTCTGGCGGAGAGCAGCAGAGCAGGTGGACGTGGCCTTCAGGGTCACTGGGACCACGGAGGGGCCAGGAGGACGTGCAGGCATCACGGAGGTCAGGACCCCCACAGGAAGAGGTATGTACGGGTTCATGAGCCCGATGGAGGACGAGAGAGGTTGTGAGACAGGATGAGGAATGAAGACAGCCTTAGGAAAGGACACGGAAGGCATCCTAGGACGCATGTTAGGAGGCATCTGAAGAAGAACGCCGGGGCGAGGAGGAGGAGGAGCAGGTTGCTGCAGCTGGTTCAGGATCTGCTCCTCCTTCGCGAGTCTCTTCTGCATCAGAAGTTCTGCCACGCTGTTGTGCAGGCGCGAGGAAGGGACGGGCGTCGGTGCCGGAGGGTTTTTCCTCTGCTCGATCATCTCCTTACAGCCCACGGTGTCCACGCTCATGGTCTGGAGGAGCAGCAGGAAGACCGGCGTGGACAGGAGCGGGGCGGCGCCTCCTCGCTCCCCCAGGGCCTCGGCCGCCGTGGCTCGGTGCACCTGGGGGATCAGCACGTTGCCGATCCACGGCGTCACGGCGGCTTGCAGCTCGTAGACCAGACCCGGGCTCAGGGGGCTCTGCTTGTCGGTCTGGATCTTCCTCGGGGCGGCGCTCCGGTCGCTGTACTTGCCCACCTGGCGGTGCAGGTGGGCTCGGAGCTGGTCGGGCGACACCATCATCATGATGTTGCCGCGCCGCTCCGCCCTCAGCAGCTCTCTGGGACCTGGTCCCACGACCACGGAGCGCCCAAACGGGCCCAGGACGGTGGACCGGACCGGAGTCTGGTCGTGGGCGAGTCCAGAAGAAGGTAACTCCACTGGCCGAAAGCTCAGGAAGCTGAACCTGTGTGCTTTTTCTGCAGGAATCCAGTCCTGCATGGAGGGGAAGGCGTACTCCTCCTCCTCCTCCTCCTCTTCCTCAGTACTCTGCACTACCTCCTCCTGCACTACCTCCTCCTCCTTCACTACCTCCTCCTTCGTCTTCTCTTCATCACTGTCCATGTACTGCACCTCCTCCTCCTCCTCTTCCTCGCTGCTCTCCTCCTTCACGGTCACCCGTCGTCTCCTCTTCCTCTTCCTGGCCGGAGGAGTCGCTTTCTTCTTCTTCTTCTTCTTCTTCTTTCCTCCTGAAGTCTTTCTAGTGGTTTTAGCTTTCTGTTGAGAACCAGTTCAATAGTATATTATTTATATATATATATATATATATATATATATATATATATATATATATTTATTTTACACACATAAGGGAGACCAGGTGAGTGTACCTGAGGACGAGGAGGTCGTGCTGGTCGGCTCAGTATCCTCCACTCTCTCATACACTGAGCGTCGTGACGATGAGGAATCTCTGCAGCAATCTTCGCCCAACGACCTTACACACACACACACACACACACACACACACACACACACACACACACACACACACACACACACACACACACACACACACACACCAAGATTGGTGAAGGAAAATATAAATATAACTTTTCATCAGTGGTCAAGTCTACCTACAACACTCCATTACCCATGAGCCTCTGCTCTCTTACCGACTCCGTGCTTCTCCACCAGCAGCTGCAGCAGCTGCTTCTCCTGCTGGTCGAACCGTCCTCTCTTGGTCTCCACCTTCAGACAGTCGTAATACCTGCAGCACACACACACGGGTCACTTCCTGTCTGAGCGCGCGCACACACACACACACACACACACACACACACACACACACACACACACACAGGTCACTTCCTGTCTGAGCGCGCGCGCGCGCGCGCGCGCGCACACACACACACACACACACACACACACACACACACACACACACGGGTCACTTCCTGTCTGAGCACACCTGAGGACACACACCTGCTGTCGTCCAATCAGCTCTCACCTGTCTCTGCAGCTGCAGTCGGTGCGTCCTGGAACCTCAAACCGGATCCTCCACCAGTCCTTCTCCCCGAAGAGAGACACGGCACGCAGCAGCAGCTGAGAGACAGACAGGAGGACAGACAGACAGACAGGAGGACAGAGAGACAGACAGGAGGACAGACAGACAGACAGGAGGACAGACAGACAGACAGGAGGACAGAGAGACAGACAGACAGGAGGACAGACAGACAGGAGGACAGAGAGACAGGAGGACAGAGAGACAGACAGGAGGACAGAGAGACAGACAGACAGGAGGACAGACAGGAGGACAGAGAGACAGGAGGACAGAGAGACAGACAGGAGGACAGAGAGACAGGAGGACAGACAGACAGACAGACAGGAGGACAGACAGACAGACAGACAGGAGGACAGAGAGACAGACAGGAGGACAGACAGACAGACAGGAGGACAGACAGACAGACAGGAGGACAGACAGACAGACAGACAGAGAGACAGGAGGACAGGAGGACAGACAGACAGGAGGACAGACAGACAGACAGACAGACAGACAGACAGACAGGAGGACAGACAGACAGACAGACAGGAGGACAGACAGGAGGACAGACAGACAGACAGACAGGAGGACAGACAGGAGGACAGACAGACAGACAGACAGACAGACAGACAGACAGACAGACAGACAGACAGACAGACAGGAGGACAGGAGGACAGACAGACAGACAGGAGGACAGACAGACAGACAGACAGGAGGACAGACAGACAGACAGACAGGAGGACAGACAGACAGACAGACAGGAGGACAGACAGACAGACAGACAGGAGGACAGAGAGACAGACAGGAGGACAGACAGACAGGAGGACAGACAGACAGGAGGACAGAGTGAGTGAAAGCTTAATACAGATGATTGATTATCAATATTAGACTGTAATCATATTGTTTATGTAACTCTGTAGACTGTGTGCCCTTATTTCAAGAAGACTACAACTCCCAGAGTTCATGAGGAGAGTCAGGAACAGACTACAAGAGGTGTGTCCTATGTAAGCCCCGCCCCCTGCCTACCTGGTCCTCCTCTTTGGTCCAGAAGCCTTTCTTCAGACTGGGGTCCAACACCTGGTTCCACCTGTAGATCAGCTGAGCCGGGTCTCGACCCTCCATGAAGTAACTCACTGAGAGACAGACGGGTGAGAGGGAGACGGGTGAGAGAGACAGACGGGTGAGAGGGAGACGGGTGAGAGAGACAGACGGGTGAGGGAGACAGACGGGTGAGGGAGACAGACGGGTGAGAGGGAGACGGGTGAGAGGGAGATGTCAGTGTGTGTGATGTGAGAGTGTGTGATGTCAGAGTGTGTGATGTCAGAGTGTGTGATGTCAGAGTGTGTGATGTCAGAGTGTGTGATGTCAGAGTGTGTGATGTCAGTGTGTGTGATGTCAGAGTGTGTGATGTCAGAGTGTGTGATGTCAGTGAGTGTGATGTCAGTGTGTGTGATGTCAGAGTGTGATGTCAGAGTGTGATGTCAGAGTGTGATGTCAGAGTGTGTGATGTCAGAGTGTGTGATGTCAGTGTGTGTGATGTCAGTGTGTGATGTCAGTGTGTGTGATGTCAGAGTGTGTGATGTCAGTGTGTGTGATGTCAGAGTGTGATGTCAGAGTGTGATGTCAGAGTGTGTGATGTCAGAGTGTGTGATGTCAGAGTGTGTGATGTCAGAGTGTGTGATGTCAGAGTGTGTGATGTCAGAGTGTGTGATGTCAGTGTGTGTGATGTCAGAGTGTGATGTCAGAGTGTGATGTCAGAGTGTGTGATGTCAGAGTGTGTGATGTCAGAGTGTGTGATGTCAGAGTGTGTGATGTCAGAGTGTGTGATGTCAGAGTGTGTGATGTCAGTGTGTGTGATGTCAGTGAGTGTGATGTCAGTGTGTGTGATGTCAGTGTGTGTGATGTCAGTGTGTGATGTCAGAGTGTGATGTCAGAGTGTGATGTCATTACTCTGCGTGTAGGGGATGAAGTTCCCGATCCTCATCTTGTCCACGAGCTCTCTGAGCAAAGCGTCTTCGTCCGGAGTCCAAGCGCCTCGCTTCAACGAGTCAGAGACGAACCGCTGGTACGTCTGGAGACACAGGAAGGCCGTCCTCCCCGTCTGAGAGACAGACAGGTGAGAGACAGACAGGTGAGGGACTAGAGACACAGGAAGGCCGTCCTCCCCGTCTGAGAGACAGACAGGTGAGAGACAGACAGGTGAGGGACTAGAGACACAGGAAGGCCGTCCTCCCCGTCTGAGAGACAGACAGGTGAGAGACAGACAGGTGAGGGACTAGAGACACAGGAAGGCCGTCCTCCCCGTCTGAGAGACAGACAGGTGAGAGACAGACAGGTGAGGGACTAGAGACACAGGAAGGCCGTCCTCCCCGTCTGAGAGACAGACAGGTGAGAGACAGACAGGTGAGGGACTAGAGACACAGGAAGGCCGTCCTCCCCGTCTGAGAGACAGACAGGTGAGAGACAGACAGGTGAGGGACTAGAGACACAGGAAGGCCGTCCTCCCCGTCTGAGAGACAGACAGGTGAGAGACAGACAGGTGAGGGACTAGAGACACAGGAAGGCCGTCCTCCCCGTCTGAGAGACAGACAGGTGAGAGACAGACAGGTGAGGGACTAGAGACACAGGAAGGCCGTCTTCCCCGTCTGAGAGACAGACAGGTGAGAGACAGACAGGTGAGGGACTAGAGACACAGGAAGGCCGTCCTCCCCGTCTGAGAGACAGACAGGTGAGAGACAGACAGGTGAGGGACTAGAGACACAGGAAGGCCGTCCTCCCCGTCTGAGAGACAGACAGGTGAGAGACAGACAGGTGAGGGACTAGAGACACAGGAAGGCCGTCCTCCCCGTCTGAGAGACAGACAGGTGAGAGACAGACAGGTGAGGGACTAGAGACACAGGAAGGCCGTCCTCCCCGTCTGAGAGACAGACAGGTGAGAGACAGACAGGTGAGGGACTAGAGACACAGGAAGGCCGTCCTCCCCGTCTGAGAGACAGACAGGTGAGAGACAGACAGGTGAGGGACTAGAGACACAGGAAGGCCGTCCTCCCCGTCTGAGAGACAGACAGGTGAGAGACAGACAGGTGAGGGACTAGAGACACAGGAAGGCCGTCCTCCCCGTCTGAGAGACAGACAGGTGAGAGACAGACAGCTCTTCTCACCCCCAGCTCTGCAGCGATGGCGTCCCAGTGTCTCTCTCCGTGTCTCCTGCTGACCTCCTTCAGCTGCTGCACCTCCTCCTGACTCCACGTCCCCTTGCTGATGGACGGGTGGAGGAAGTTCTGCCAGAAGCTGGAGATGTCCTCCGCCTCCCTCGTCCCTTCAAACTGAGGAGAGAGAGCAGAAGATATCACTGTCTCGTGTTTCTGTAGTCTGACGTGTGATTGGTTGATTTTTCGACTTACGTCAATATTAGAAATTTTCGGCCAATCGTGTTCATCGTATCGACCACCAACCAGCTCGTTGTCCTTCTTCGCTCTGACCAATTACAGACAGTCTCCCATTACACACAGGTCATTCATTAGCATCCAGTGTATCTTCAGTAGCTAACATAGCATAGACCTGCTAACGCTAGTGACTGATACGCTAGTGACCGATACGCTAGTGACCGATACGCTAGTGACCGATACGCTAGTGACGGTACGCTAGTGACTGATACGCTAGTGATGATACGCTAGTGACCGATACGCTAGTGACTGATACGCTAGTGACTGATACGCTAGTGACGGTACGCTAGTGACTGATAATGACGATACGCTAGTGATGATACGCTAGTGACGGTACGCTAGTGACTGATAATGACGATACGCTAGTGATGATATGCTAGTGACTGATACGCTAGTGATGATACGCTAGTGACTGATAATGACGATACGCTAGTGATGATACGCTAGTGATGATACGCTAGTGACTGATAATGACGATACGCTAGTGATGATACGCTAGTGATGATACGCTAGTGACTGATACGCTAGTGACTGATACGCTAGTGACTGATACGCTAGTGACTGATAATGACGATACGCTAGTGATGATACGCTAGTGATGATACGCTAGTGACTGATACGCTAGTGACTGATACGCTAGTGACTGATAATGACGATACGCTAGTGATGATACGCTAGTGACTGATACGCTAGTGACTGATACGCTAGTGACTGATAATGACGATACGCTAGTGATGATACGCTAGTGATGATATGCTAGTGACTGATACGCTAGTGACGGTACGCTAGTGACGGTACGCTAGTGACTGATAATGACGATACGCTAGTGATGATACGCTAGTGATGATACGCTAGTGATGATACGCTAGTGACTGATACGCTAGTGACTGATACGCTAGTGACTGATAATGACGATACGCTAGTGATGATACGCTAGTGATGATATGCTAGTGACTGATACGCTAGTGACTGATACGCTAGTGACGGTACGCTAGTGACTGATAATGACGATACGCTAGTGATGATACGCTAGTGACTGATACGCTAGTGACTGATACGCTAGTGACGGTACGCTAGTGACTGATAATGACGATACGCTAGTGATGATACGCTAGTGATGATACGCTAGTGACTGATACGCTAGTGACTGATACGCTAGTGACTGATACGCTAGTGACTGATACGCTAGTGACGGTACGCTAGTGACTGATAGTGACGATACGCTAGTGATGATACGCTAGTGATGATACGCTAGTGATGATACGCTAGTGACCGATACGCTAGTGACCGATACGCTAGTGACGGTACGCTAGTGACTGATAATGACGATACGCTAGTGATGATACGCTAGTGATGATACGCTAGTGATGATACGCTAGTGACGATAGTGACGATACGCTAGTGACTGATAGTGACGGTACGCTACTGATGATACACTAGTGACTGATACGCTAGTGACTGATACGCTAGTGACTGATACGCTAGTGACTGATAGTGATGATACGCTAGTGACTGATAGTGACGGTACGCTAGTGACTGATAGTGACGGTACGCTAGTGACTGATAGTGACGGTACGCTAGTGACGGTACGCTAGTGACTGATAGTGACGATACGCTAGTGACGGTACGCTAGTGACTGATAGTGACGATACGCTAGTGACGGTACGCTAGTGACTGATAGTGACGGTACGCTAGTGACGGTACGCTAGTGACTGATAGTGACGATACGCTAGTGACGGTACGCTAGTGACTGATAGTGACGGTACGCTAGTGACGGTACGCTAGTGACGGTACGCTAGTGACTGATAGTGACGGTACGCTAGTGACTGATAGTGACGGTACGCTAGTGACTGATAGTGACGGTACGCTAGTGACTGATAGTGACGGTACGCTAGTGACGGTACGCTAGTGACGGTACGCTAGTGACGGTACGCTAGTGACTGATAGTGACGGTACGCTAGTGACTGATAGTGACGATACGCTAGTGACTGATAGTGACGGTACGCTAGTGACGGTACGCTAGTGACTGATAGTGACGGTACGCTAGTGACTGATAGTGACGGTACGCTAGTGACGGTACGCTAGTGACTGATAGTGACGGTACGCTAGTGACGGTACGCTAGTGACTGATAGTGACAGTACGCTAGTGACTGATAGTGACGGTACGCTAGTGACGGTACGCTAGTGACCCTTATGCTAGTGACTGACGTGCCAACGTTCAGCTACAACTTTTGTGTAAAAATGTCCACACAACACACACACACAGACACACACACACCTGAGCAGCTCGATGTCTCTCTCCAGGCTGTCCATCTGCTGTCTGAACTGCTGCTTGTCGGTCTCTGCTGCTCTGGACAGCTTCTGGCTCAGGTAGTCCACCCTGAAACGGAGACGAGTCATGAGAACTACAAACTACACAACTTCCTCTAGTGAGACGAGTCATGAGAACTACAAACTACACAACTTCCTGTAGTGAGACGAGTCATGAGAACTACAAACTACACAACTTCCTGTAGTGAGACGAGTCATGAGAACTACAAACTACACAACTTCCTGTAGTGAGACGAGTCATGAGAACTACAAACTACACAACTTCCTGTAGTGAGACTGAGGATGAGAACTACAAACTACACAACTTCCTGTAGTGAGACTGAGGATGAGAACTACAAACTACACAACTTCCTGTAGTGAGACGAGTCATGAGAACTACAAACTACTCAACTTCCTGTAGTGAGACGAGTCATGAGAACTACAAACTACTCAACTTCCTGTAGTGAGACGAGTCATGAGAACTACAAACTACACAACTTCCTGTAGTGAGACGAGTCATGAGAACTACAAACTACTCAACTTCCTGTAGTGAGACGAGTCATGAGAACTACAAACTACACAACTTCCTGTAGTGAGACGAGTCATGAGAACTACAAACTACTCAACTTCCTGTAGTGAGACTGAGGATGAGAACTACAAACTACACAACTTCCTGTAGTGAGACGAGTCATGAGAACTACAAACTACACAACTTCCTGTAGTGAGACTGAGGATGAGAACTACAAACTACACAACTTCCTGTAGTGAGACGAGTCATGAGAACTACAAACTACTCAACTTCCTGTGTATTGTATGTGTGTATTGAAGTATTGGAGTAATGATGTAATGAAGTGTTGTAGTAATGCAGTATTGTAGTAATCTAGTAATGTAGTATTGTAATAATAATAATAATCATAACAACAACCATAATAATAAAAAGATGTTACTTGGAGAGTTTAGGTTGGATGAGTCTCCTCAGAGTGTCTCTGGTAACGGAGTGGATCAACAGAGTCTTCTGCCAGCTCTCCCCTACAGACAGACAGACAGGTAGAGAGACAGACAGGTAGACAGAGAGAGAGACAGGTAGAGAGACAGACAGGTAGACAGAGAGAGAGACAGGTAGAGAGGCAGACAGGTAGACAGAGAGAGAGACAGGTAGAGAGACAGACAGGTAGACAGAGAGAGAGACAGGTAGAGAGGCAGACAGGTAGACAGAGAGGCAGACAGGTAGAGAGGCAGACAGGTAGAGAGGCAGACAGGTAGAGAGGCAGACAGGTAGAGAGGCAGACAGGTAGAGAGGCAGACAGGTAGAGAGACAGACAGGTAGAGAGACAGACAGGTAGAGAGACAGACAGGTAGAGAGGCAGACAGATAGTTCACATTGAAAGTAAATTAAATAGTAGTATTTAATAGTTGAATCTATTTAGAGCAGTAAATGAACAGTAAATGTGTGTACTCAATATACATGTATACATATATATATATATATATATATATGTATGTAATATACATACATGTATATATGCACATGTGTGTATATATATGTACTACAGACACGTGTATATATACATGTATACTACAGACATGTGTGTGTATAAACATGTATACTACAGACATGTATATATATATATATATATATATATATATATATACACACAGACTTATTTGTTCTTACATCGTTTTACTTTCAGTTTCTTGTCGTCCAGACAACCAGTCATCCTGCTGGCCTTCTCCTTTGTCTCCTGATTGGCTGGAGGACCCTGGGGGCGGAGCAACAGAGCGTCTCATTGGTCTGCTGTTAACAGTGAGACTGTGTGTCTGTGTGTGTGTGTGTGTGTGTGTGTGTGTGTGTGTGTGTGTGTGTCTGTTTGTGTGTCTGTGTGTGTCTGTGTGTGTGTGTGTGTGTGTGTGTGTGTGTGTGTGTGTGTGTGTCTGTTTGTGTGTGTGTGTGTGTGTGTGTGTGTGTGTGTGTGTGTCTGTGTGTGTGTGTGTGTGTGTGTGTGTGTCTGTCTGTGTGTCTTACCAGTCCTGTCAGTTTGTCCTTAAAGTATGGTTTGAGGAAGCGGCCCATGTACATGTTGATTGGCAGCTGGCAGGAGGGGTGGGCGGGCCGTTCCCTGGAGGACTCTCTGATTGGTCCAGACAGCTGAGTCACAAGCTCCTTCTACAGAGACAAACACGATACATACATTTATTCTGTGGTTGTGTCAGCACTGACCCGTTGTCTGTGGTTGTGTGTCAGCACTGACCTGCTGTCTGTGGTTGTGTGTCAGCACTGACCCGCTGTCTGTGGTTGTGTGTCAGCACTGACCCGCTGTCTGTGGTTGTGTGTCAGCACTGACCTGTTGTCTGTGGATGTCTGTCGGCACTGACCTGTTGTCTGTGGATGTCTGTCGGTACTGACCTGTTGTCTGTGGTTGTGTGTCAGCACTGACCTGTTGTCTGTGGTTGTGTGTCAGCACTGACCTGTTGTCTGTGGTTGTGTGTCAGCACTGACCCGTTGTCTGTGGTTGTGTGTCAGCACTGACCTGTTGTCTGTGGTTGTGTGTCAGCACTGACCTGCTGTCTGTGGTTGTGTGTCAGCACTGACCTGCTGTCTGTGGTTGTGTGTCAGCACTGACCCGTTGTCTGTGGTTGTGTGTCAGCACTGACCCGTTGTCTGTGGTTGTGTGTCAGCACTGACCCGTTGTCTGTGGATGTCTGTCGGTACTGACCCGTTGTCTGTGGTTGTGTGTCAGCACTGACCTGTTGTCTGTGGTTGTGTGTCAGCACTGACCTGCTGTCTGTGGTTGTGTGTCAGCACTGACCTGCTGTCTGTGGTTGTGTGTCAGCACTGACCTGCTGTCTGTGGTTGTGTGTCAGCACTGACCCGTTGTCTGTGGTTGTGTGTCAGCACTGACCCGTTGTCTGTGGTTGTGTGTCAGCACTGACCCGTTGTCTGTGGATGTCTGTCGGTACTGACCCGTTGTCTGTGGTTGTGTGTCAGCACTGACCCGTTGTCTGTGGTTGTGTGTCAGCACTGACCTGTTGTCTGTGGATGTCTGTCGGTACTGACCCGTTGTCTGTGGTTGTGTGTCAGCACTGACCTGTTGTCTGTGGATGTGTGTCAGCACTGACCCGTTGTCTGTGGATGTCTGTCGGTACTGACCCGTTGTCTGTGGATGTCTGTCGGTACTGACCCGTTGTCTGTGGTTGTGTGTCAGCACTGACCCGTTGTCTGTGGTTGTGTGTCAGCACTGACCTGTTGTCTGTGGATGTCTGTCGGTACTGACCCGTTGTCTGTGGTTGTGTGTCAGCACTGACCCGTTGTCTGTGGTTGTGTGTCAGCACTGGCCCGTTGTCTGTGGTTGTGTGTCGGTACTGACCTGCTGTCTGTGGATGTGTGTCGGTACTGACCCGTTGTCTGTGGTTGTGTGTCAGCACTGGCCTGTTGTCTGTGGTTGTGTGTCAGTACTGACCCGTTGTTTGTCGGTACTGACCTGTTGTCTGTGGTTGTGTGTCAGCACTGGCCTGTTGTCTGTGGTTGTGTGTCAGCACTGACCCGTTGTTTGTCGGTACTGACCTGCTGTCTGTGGATGTGTGTCGGTACTGACCCGTTGTTTGTCGGTACTGACCTGTTGTCTGTGGATGTGTGTCGGTACTGACCCGTTGTTTGTCGGTACTGACCTGTTGTCTGTGGATGTGTGTCGGTACTGACCCGTTGTTTGTCGGTACTGACCTGTTGTCTGTGGATGTGTGTCGGTACTGACCTGCTGTCTGTGGTTGTGTGTCAGTACAGACCCGTTGTTTGTCGGTACTGACCTGTTGTCTGTAGTTGTGTGTCAGTAGTGTCTCCAGCTGGTCCAGGGTCTCTTGAACCACCTGCTGGTAGACGAGGTTCATCTGAAGACACGAGTCTGCTGACGGAGACAGACCCAGCTCACTCTGAACACAGACAGACAGGCACAGACAGTTAGTATGACATTGACGTGCCTGTCTGTAGCTGATGTGAAGATATCACTGACCTCCTCGCTGCTGCTGCTGTCGCCATCATCTGAATAGAACAAGAACAGACATGATGAAATGATGTGTCTCACCTTCAAAGGAGACCTACAGACAGACAATTACCTACAGACAGACAGTTACAGTTACCTGACACACAGACAGTTGCCTACAGACAGACAGTTGCCTACAGACAGACAGTTGCCTACACACAGACAGTTGCCTACACACAGACAGTTACCTGACACACAGACAGTTGCCTACACACAGACAGTTGCCTACACACAGACAGTTGCCTACAGACAGACAGTTGCCTACACACAGACAGTTGCCTACAGACAGACAGTTACCTACAGACAGACAGACAGTTGCCTACAGACAGACAGTTACCTACAGACAGACAGTTACCTACAGACAGACAGACAGTTGCCTACAGACAGACAGTTACCTACAGACAGACAGTTACCTACAGACAGACAGACAGTTGCCTACAGACAGACAGTTACCTACAGACAGACAGACAGTTGCCTACAGACAGACAGACAGTTGCCTACACACAGACAGTTGCCTACACACAGACAGTTGCCTACAGACAGACAGTTACCTACAGACAGACAGACAGTTGCCTACAGACAGACAGTTGCCTACACACAGACAGTTGCCTACAGACAGACAGTTGCCTACAGACAGACAGTTGCCTACAGACAGACAGTTACCTGACACACAGACAGTTGCCTACAGACAGACAGTTGCCTACAGACAGACAGTTACCTGACACACAGACAGTTGCCTACAGACAGACAGTTACCTACAGACAGACAGACAGTTGCCTACAGACAGACAGTTGCCTACACACAGACAGTTGCCTACAGACAGACAGTTGCCTACAGACAGACAGTTACCTACAGACAGACAGACAGTTACCTACAGACAGACAGACAGTTGCCTACAGACAGACAGTTGCCTACAGACAGACAGTTACCTACAGACAGACAGTTGCCTACACACAGACAGTTGCCTACACACAGACAGTTGCCTACAGACAGACAGTTGCCTACAGACAGACAGTTACCTGACACACAGACAGTTGCCTACACACAGACAGTTGCCTACACACAGACAGTTGCCTACAGACAGACAGTTACCTACAGACAGACAGTTACCTACAGACAGACAGACAGTTGCCTACAGACAGACAGTTACCTACAGACAGACAGTTACCTACAGACAGACAGACAGTTGCCTACAGACAGACAGTTACCTACACACAGACAGTTGCCTACACACAGACAGTTGCCTACAGACAGACAGTTACCTACAGACAGACAGACAGTTGCCTACAGACAGACAGTTGCCTACACACAGACAGTTGCCTACAGACAGACAGTTGCCTACACACAGACAGTTGCCTACAGACAGACAGTTACCTACAGACAGACAGACAGTTGCCTACAGACAGACAGTTGCCTACAGACAGACAGTTACCTACAGACAGACAGTTGCCTACACACAGACAGTTGCCTACACACAGACAGTTGCCTACAGACAGACAGTTGCTTACACACAGACAGTTGCCTACACACAGACAGTTGCCTACACACAGACAGTTGCCTACAGACAGACAGTTGCCTACACACAGACAGTTGCCTACAGACAGACAGTTACCTACAGACACACAGACAGTTGCCTACAGACACACAGACAGTTGCCTACAGACAGACAGTTGCCTACACACAGACAGTTGCCTACACACAGACAGTTGCCTACAGACAGACAGTTGCCTACAGACAGACAGTTGCCTACACACAGACAGTTGCCTACAGACAGACAGTTGCCTACAGACAGACAGTTGCCTACACACAGACAGTTGCCTACACACAGACAGTTGCCTACAGACAGACAGTTACCTGACACACAGACAGTTGCCTACACACAGACAGTTGCCTACAGACAGACAGTTGCCTACAGACAGACAGTTACCTACAGACAGACAGACAGTTGCCTACAGACAGACAGTTACCTACAGACAGACAGTTACCTACAGACAGACAGACAGTTGCCTACAGACAGACAGTTGCCTACAGACAGACAGTTACCTGACACACAGACAGTTGCCTACACACAGACAGTTGCCTACAGACAGACAGTTACCTGACACACAGACAGTTGCCTACAGACAGACAGTTACCTACAGACAGACAGTTACCTACAGACAGACAGACAGTTGCCTACAGACAGACAGTTACCTACAGACAGACAGTTACCTACAGACAGACAGACAGTTGCCTACAGACAGACAGTTACCTACAGACAGACAGTTACCTACAGACAGACAGACAGTTACCTACAGACAGACAGTTACCTACAGACAGACAGACAGTTGCCTACAGACAGACAGTTGCCTACACACAGACAGTTGCCTACAGACAGACAGTTGCCTACACACAGACAGTTGCCTACACACAGACAGTTGCCTACAGACAGACAGTTACCTACAGACAGACAGACAGTTGCCTACAGACAGACAGTTGCCTACAGACAGACAGTTGCCTACAGACAGACAGTTACCTGACACACAGACAGTTGCCTACAGACAGACAGTTGCCTACAGACAGACAGTTGCCTACAGACAGACAGTTACCTGACACACAGACAGTTGCCTACACACAGACAGTTGCCTACAGACAGACAGTTACCTACAGACAGACAGACAGTTACCTACAGACAGACAGACAGTTGCCTACAGACAGACAGTTGCCTACAGACAGACAGTTGCCTACAGACAGACAGTTACCTACAGACAGACAGTTGCCTACACACAAACAGTTGCCTACACACAGACAGTTGCCTACAGACAGACAGTTGCCTACAGACAGACAGTTACCTGACACACAGACAGTTGCCTACACACAGACAGTTGCCTACACACAGACAGTTGCCTACACACAGACAGTTGCCTACAGACAGACAGTTACCTGACACAGACAGTTGCCTACACACAGACAGTTGCCTACAGACAGACAGTTACCTACAGACAGACAGTTACCTACAGACAGACAGACAGTTGCCTACAGACAGACAGTTACCTACAGACAGACAGACAGTTGCCTACAGACAGACAGTTACCTACACACAGACAGTTGCCTACAGACAGACAGTTACCTACAGACAGACAGACAGTTGCCTACAGACAGACAGTTGCCTACACACAGACAGTTGCCTACAGACAGACAGTTGCCTACAGACAGACAGTTGCCTACAGACAGACAGTTGCCTACAGACAGACAGTTACCTGACACACAGACAGTTGCCTACAGACAGACAGTTGCCTACAGACAGACAGTTACCTACAGACAGACAGTTACCTACAGACAGACAGACAGTTACCTACAGACAGACAGACAGTTGCCTACAGACAGACAGTTGCCTACAGACAGACAGTTGCCTACACACAGACAGTTACCTACAGACAGACAGACAGTTACCTACAGACAGACAGACAGTTGCCTACAGACAGACAGTTGCCTACAGAAAGACAGTTACCTACAGACAGACAGTTGCCTACACACAGACAGTTGCCTACACACAGACAGTTGCCTACAGACAGACAGTTACCTGACACACAGACAGTTGCCTACACACAGACAGTTGCCTACACACAGACAGTTGCCTACACACAGACAGTTGCCTACAGACAGACAGTTACCTACAGACAGACAGACAGTTACCTACAGACACACAGACAGTTGCCTACAGACAGACAGTTGCCTACAGACAGACAGTTGCCTACACACAGACAGTTGCCTACACACAGACAGTTGCCTACAGACAGACAGTTGCCTACAGACAGACAGTTACCTGACACACAGACAGTTGCCTACAGACAGACAGTTACCTACAGACAGACAGTTGCCTACACACAGACAGTTGCCTACACACAGACAGTTGCCTACACACAGACAGTTGCCTACACACAGACAGTTGCCTACAGACAGACAGTTGCCTACACACAGACAGTTGCCTACAGACAGACAGACAGTTACCTACAGACAGACAGACAGACAGTTACCTACAGACACACAGACAGTTGCCTACAGACACACAGACAGTTGCCTACAGACAGACAGTTGCCTACACACAGACAGTTGCCTACACACAGACAGTTGCCTACAGACAGACAGTTGCCTACAGACAGACAGTTGCCTACAGACAGACAGTTGCCTACAGACAGACAGTTGCCTACAGACAGACAGTTGCCTACAGACAGACAGTTGCCTACAGACAGACAGTTGCCTACAGACAGACAGTTACCTGACACACAGACAGTTGCCTACACACAGACAGTTGCCTACACACAGACAGTTGCCTACAGACAGACAGTTACCTACAGACAGACAGTTGCCTACACACAGACAGTTGCCTACACACAGACAGTTACCTACAGACAGACAGTTGCCTACACACAGACAGTTGCCTACAGACAGACAGACAGTTGCCTACAGACAGACAGTTGCCTACAGACAGACAGTTGCCTACACACAGACAGTTGCCTACAGACAGACAGTTGCCTACAGACAGACAGTTACCTGACACACAGACAGTTGCCTACACACAGACAGTTGCCTACACACAGACAGTTGCCTACAGACAGACAGTTGCCTACAGACAGACAGTTACCTGACACACAGACAGTTGCCTACACACAGACAGTTGCCTACAGACAGACAGTTGCCTACAGACAGACAGTTACCTGACACACAGACAGTTGCCTACACACAGACAGTTGCCTACACACAGACAGTTGCCTACAGACAGACAGTTGCCTACAGACAGACAGTTACCTGACACACAGACAGTTGCCTACAGACAGACAGTTGCCTACAGACAGACAGTTACCTGACACACAGACAGTTGCCTACAGACAGACAGTTGCCTACAGACAGACAGTTGCCTACAGACAGACAGTTACCTGACACACAGACAGTTGCCTACACACAGACAGTTGCCTACAGACAGACAGTTGCCTACAGACAGACAGTTGCCTACAGACAGACAGTTACCTGACACACAGACAGTTGCCTACAGACAGACAGTTGCCTGACACACAGACAGTTGCCTACACACAGACAGTTGCCTACACACAGACAGTTGCCTACACACAGACAGTTGCCTACAGACAGACAGTTACCTACACACAGACAGTTGCCTACAGACAGACAGTTGCCTACACACAGACAGTTGCCTACACACAGACAGTTGCCTACACACAGACAGTTGCCTACACACAGACAGTTGCCTACACACAGACAGTTGCCTACAGACAGACAGTTACCTACACACAGACAGTTGCCTACACACAGACAGTTACCTGACACACAGACAGTTGCCTACACACAGACAGTTGCCTACAGACAGACAGTTGCCTACAGACAGACAGTTGCCTACACACAGACAGTTGCCTACACACAGACAGTTGCCTACAGACAGACAGTTGCCTACAGACAGACAGTTGCCTACACACAGACAGTTGCCTACACACAGACAGTTACCTGACACACAGACAGTTGCCTACAGACAGACAGTTGCCTACAGACAGACAGTTGCCTACACACAGGCAGTTGCCTACACACAGACAGTTGCCTACACACAGACAGTTGCCTACACACAGACAGTTACCTGACACACAGACAGTTGCCTACACACAGACAGTTGCCTACAGACAGACAGTTGCCTACAGACAGACAGTTGCCTACAGACAGACAGTTGCCTACAGACAGACAGTTACCTACACACAGACAGTTGCCTACAGACAGACAGTTGCCTACACACAGACAGTTGCCTACAGACAGACAGTTGCCTACAGACAGACAGTTGCCTACAGACAGACAGTTGCCTACAGACAGACAGTTACCTACACACAGACAGTTGCCTACAGACAGACAGTTGCCTACACACAGACAGTTGCCTACAGACAGACAGTTGCCTACAGACAGACAGTTGCCTACACACAGACAGTTGCCTACACACAGACAGTTACCTGACACACAGACAGTTGCCTACAGACAGACAGTTGCCTACAGACAGACAGTTGCCTACACACAGACAGTTGCCTACAGACAGACAGTTGCCTACAGACAGACAGTTGCCTACAGACAGACAGTTGCCTACACACAGACAGTTGCCTACACACAGACAGTTACCTACAGACAGACAGACAGTTGCCTACACACAGACAGTTGCCTACACACAGACAGTTACCTACAGACAGACAGACAGTTGCCTACACACAGACAGTTGCCTACACACAGACAGTTGCCTACAGACAGACAGTTGCCTACACACAGACAGTTGCCTACACACAGACAGTTGCCTACACACAGACAGTTGCCTACACACAGACAGTTGCCTACAGACAGACAGTTACCTGACACACAGACAGGACTATGTTGTCCCAGGACCTCCTCCAGGTTCTGGATCTCATTCTGGATCTTCTCTCTCTGAGCCAACAGACCTGCAGCACACTGAACACATCATGTTGTTATAAAATATCATATTACAATAATATGTTATGTATTATTATGATATCATATTATTATAATATATTATTATAATATCATTATGTTATATATTATAATAATATGTTACGTTATATTATTATGTTATAATTATATAATATTATTATATAAAGTTATTTTATGGTATTATATTATGATATCACAGACATGACTACAGACTTGACTAAAGTAGTACAACAGACAGGTTTACAGACGATGCAAAGGTCGCTGATGAGTATGTCTGTGTGTTACCTGTCTCTCCTCCTCTGCAACATCACCATCGGATTCATCATCTGACCAGAAACAAGAACAAAGGTCACATCTCAAGGTAACATCAAAGGTCACATTCAAGGTCACATCACACGGTCACATCACATCACTAGGTAACATCACAAGGTAACATCACATCACAAGGTAACATCACATCACAAGGTAACATCACAAGGTAACATCACAAGGTAACATCACAAGGTAACATCACAAGGTAACATCACATCACAAGGTAACATCACATCACAAGGTAACATCACATCACATCACAAGGTAACATCACAAGGTAACATCACATCTCAAGGTAACATCACATCACATCACAAGGTAACATCACAAGGTAACATCACATCACATCACAAGGTAACATCACAAGGTAACATCACATCACAAGGTAACATCACAAGGTAACATCACAAGGTAACATCACATCACAAGGTAACATCACATCTCAAGGTAACATCACATCACATCTCAAGGTCACATCTCAAGGTAACATCACATCACACGGTCACATCACATCTCAAGGTCACATCACATCACTAGGTAACATCACAAGGTAACATCACATCACAAGGTAACATCACATCACAAGGTAACATCACAAGGTAACATCACAAGGTAACATCACAAGGTAACATCACATCACAAGGTAACATCACATCACAAGGTAACATCACATCACAAGGTAACATCACATCACATCACAAGGTAACATCACAAGGTAACATCACATCTCAAGGTAACATCACATCACATCACAAGGTAACATCACAAGGTAACATCACATCACAAGGTAACATCACAAGGTAACATCACAAGGTAACATCACATCACAAGGTAACATCACAAGGTCACATCACAAGGTAACATCACATCACAAGGTAACATCACAAGGTAACATCACATCACAAGGTAACATCACAAGGTAACATCACATCACAAGGTAACATCACATCACAAGGTAACATCACAAGGTAACATCACATCACAAGGTAACATCACATCACATCACAAGGTAACATCACAAGGTAACATCACATCTCAAGGTAACATCACATCACATCACAAGGTAACATCACAAGGTAACATCACATCACAAGGTCACATCACAAGGTAACATCACATCACAAGGTCACATCACAAGGTAACATCACATCACAAGGTCACATCACAAGGTAACATCACATCACAAGGTAACATCACATCACAAGGTAACATCACAAGGTAACATCACATCACAAGGTAACATCACAAGGTAACATCACATCACAAGGTAACATCACATCACATCACAAGGTAACATCACAAGGTAACATCACATCTCAAGGTAACATCACATCACATCACAAGGTCACATCACAAGGTAACATCACATCACAAGGTCACATCACATCACAAGGTCACATCACAAGGTAACATCACAAGGTAACATCACATCACAAGGTCACATCACAAGGTAACATCACATCACAAGGTCACATCACAAGGTAACATCACATCACAAGGTAACATCACATCACATCACAAGGTAACATCACAAGGTAACATCACATCTCAAGGTAACATCACATCACATCACAAGGTAACATCACAAGGTAACATCACATCACAAGGTAACATCACAAGGTAACATCACATCACAAGGTCACATCACAAGGTAACATCACATCACAAGGTCACATCACAAGGTAACATCACAAGGTAACATCACATCACAAGGTCACATCACAATGTAACATCACATCACAAGGTCACATCACAAGGTAACATCACATCACAAGGTAACATCACATCACATCACAAGGTAACATCACAAGGTAACATCACATCACAAGGTAACATCACATCACAAGGTAACATCACAAGGTAACATCACATCACAAGGTAACATCACAAGGTAACATCACATCACAAGGTAACATCACAAGGTAACATCACATCACAAGGTAACATCACATCACAAGGTAACATCACAAGGTAACATCACATCACAAGGTAACATCACAAGGTAACAACACATCACAAGGTAACATCACAATGTAACATCACATCACAAGGTAACATCACAAGGTAACATCACATCACAAGGTAACATCACAAGGTAACATCACATCACAAGGTAACATCACAAGGTAACATCACATCACATCACAAGGTAACATCACATCACAAGGTAACATCACATCACAAGGTAACATCACATCACAAGGTCACATCACAAGGTCACATCACAAGGTAACATCACATCACAAGGTAACATCACATCACAAGGTAACATCACATCACAAGGTAACATCACATCACAAGGTAACATCACAAGGTAACATCACATCACAAGGTAACATCACATCACAAGGTAACATCACAAGGTAACATCACATCACAAGGTAACATCACAAGGTAACAACACATCACAAGGT
>JBAMJR010000222.1:97500-120000 GCA_038501785.1 Myoxocephalus aenaeus
GTATTGTAGTGAGTATTAATATTCATAAAGTGAGTATTAATATTCATAAAGTGTGTATTGTAGTGAGTATTAATATTCATAAAGTGAGTACCCAGCAGCAGCAGCACTGAAGCTCCCAGAGCCGCCAGGTGAGAGAACTTCATCTCCAGAGTCAACAGGTAAACCAGAGGAACGCAGAGAGCTCCACCCACAGCGGGCAGGAGGCGCAGACTCCACACACTCACACTGCTGGGGTACTCTGTGGAGTAAAACAAACACACCCACACTGCTGGGGTACTCTGTGGAGTAAAACAAACACACCCACACTGCTGGGGTACTCTGTGGAGTAAAACAAACACACCCACACTGCTGGGGTACTCTGTGGAGTAAAACAAACACACTCACACTGCTGGGGTACTCTGTGGAGTAAAACAAACACACCCACACTGCTGGGGTACTCTGTGAACAAAACAAACACACCCACACTGCTGGGGTACTCTGTGGAGTAAAACAAACACACCCACACTGCTGGGGTACTCTGTGGGCAAAACAAACACACCCACACTGCTGGGGTACTCTGTGAACAAAACAAACACACCCACACTGCTGGGGTACTCTGTGGACAAAACAAACACACCCACACTGCTGGGGTACTCTGTGGACAAAACAAACACACCCACACTGCTGGGGTACTCTGTGGACAAAACAAACACACCCACACTGCTGGGGTACTCTGTGGACAAAACAAACACACCCACACTGCTGGGGTACTCTGTGGACAAAACAAACACAACCACACTGCTGGGGTACTCTGTGGACAAAACAAACACACCCACACTGCTGGGGTACTCTGTGGACAAAACAAACACAACCACACTGCTGGGGTACTCTGTGGACAAAACAAACACAACCACACTGCTGGGGTACTCTGTGGACAAAACAAACACACCCACACTGCTGGGGTACTCTGTGGACAAAACAAACACACCCACACTGCTGGGGTACATGCTGGTAAACCAACTGGTTTAAACTGGTTTAAACTGGTTTAAATGGGCGGGTGGTGTTACAGTAACTGGTGTTCTTACCTGCCCCGATTCTGTTCCACACAAAGTTCCCATCGAATCCCCCCAGGTACGCTGCAACACACACGATGACATCATCAACACACACAATGACATCACCACCAACACACACGATGACATCACCAACACACACAATGACATCATCAACACACACAATGACATCATCAACACACAATGACATCATCAACACACAATGACATCATCAACACACACAATGACATCACCAGCAACACACACAATGACATCACCACCAACACACACGATGACATCACCAACACACACAATGACATCATCAACACACACAATGACATCATCACACACAATGACATCATCAACACACAATGACATCATCAACACACACAATGACATCATCAACACACGATGACATCATCAACACACACAATGACATCACCACCAACACACACGATGACATCACCAACACACACAATGACATCATCAACACACAATGACATCATCAACACACAATGACATCATCAACACACGATGACATCACCAACACACACAATGACATCACCACCAACACACAATGACATCATCAACACACACAATGACATCATCAACACACACAATGACATCACCAGCAACACACACGATGTTGTCGCGGTAACAGACCTCCCAGGGCCAGGATCATGTGACCCAGTGGCGGCCCGCTGTCATCGATGAAGAAGACCCTCTTCATGTAGAGGGACACGAAGGGCCCGTAGTAGACCTCATCGAACCTGAGGGACAGAGACCAGGTGTTCAGGAGACCAGGTGTTCATGAGACCAGGTGTTCATGAGACCAGGTGTTCATGAGACCAGGTGTTCATGAGACCAGAGACCAGGTGTTCATGAGACCAGGTGTTCATGAGACCAGAGACCAGGTGTTCAGGAGACCAGGTGTTCAGGAGACCAGGTGTTTATGAGACCAGGTGTTCAGGTGTTCATGAGACCAGGTGGATAAAACAAACTTACACCACGGCGTTGGGGGAGCTGAGGCGGCTCAGTCGGGTCCAGAACGCCAGCAGGGAGACCAGCACCAGGACCAGGTCCACTTGAGCCGTCACCACCAGGGGGAGCTGCAGCATCGTTGACACCTGAGGCACAGACAGGTGAGACAGGTGAGACACAGACAGGTGAGACAGACACCTGAGACACAGACAGGTGAGACACAGACAGGTGAGACACAGACAGGTGAGACAGACACCTGAGACACAGACAGGTGAGACACAGACAGGTGAGACACAGACAGGTGAGACATGTGAGACACAGACAGGTGAGACAGGTGAGACACAGACAGGTGAGACACAGACAGGTGAGACACAGACAGGTGAGACACAGACAGGTGAGACATGTGAGACACAGACAGGTGAGACAGGTGAGACACAGACAGGTGAGACACAGACAGGTGAGACAGGTGACACAGACAGGTGAGACAGACAGGTGAGACAGACACCTGAGACACAGGTGAGACACAGACAGGTGAGACACAGACAGGTGAGACACAGACAGGTGAGACATGTGAGACACAGACAGGTGAGACAGGTGAGACACAGACAGGTGAGACACAGACAGGTGAGACAGGTGACACAGACAGGTGAGACAGACAGGTGAGACAGACAGGTGAGACACAGACAGGTGAGACAGACACCTGAGACACAGGTGAGACACAGACAGGTGAGACACAGACAGGTGAGACATGTGAGACACAGACAGGTGAGACACAGACAGGTGAGACTGGTGACACAGACAGGTGAGACAGACACCTGAGACACAGGTGAGACACAGACAGGTGAGACACAGACAGGTGAGACACAGACAGGTGAGACATGTGAGACAGGTGACACAGACAGGTGAGACAGGTGACACAGACAGGTGAGACAGACAGGTGAGACACAGACAGGTGAGACACAGACAGGTGAGACACAGAGAGGTGTGAGACACAGACAGGTGAGACACCTGAGACACAGACTGGTGAAACAGACAGGTGAGACACAGACAGGTGAGACTCAGACAGGTGAGACAGACACCTGAGACACAGACAGGTGAGACACAGACAGGTGAGACACAGACAGGTGAGACAGACACCTGAGACACAGGTGAGACACAGACAGGTGAGACACAGACAGGTGAGACACAGACAGGTGAGACATGTGAGACACAGACAGGTGAGACAGGTGAGACACAGACAGGTGAGACACAGACAGGTGAGACAGGTGACACAGACAGGTGAGACAGACAGGTGAGACAGACACCTGAGACACAGGTGAGACACAGACAGGTGAGACACAGACAGGTGAGACATGTGAGACACAGACAGGTGAGACAGGTGAGACACAGACAGGTGAGACACAGACAGGTGAGACAGGTGACACAGACAGGTGAGACAGACAGGTGAGACACAGACAGGTGAGACAGACACCTGAGACACAGGTGAGACACAGACAGGTGAGACATGTGAGACACAGACAGGTGAGACACAGACAGGTGAGACACAGACAGGTGAGACAGGTGACACAGACAGGTGAGACAGACACCTGAGACACAGGTGAGACACAGACAGGTGAGACACAGACAGGTGAGACACAGACAGGTGAGACATGTGAGACAGGTGACACAGACAGGTGAGACAGGTGAGACAGGTGACACAGACAGGTGAGACAGACAGGTGAGACACAGACACCTGAGACACAGACAGGTGAGACACAGACAGGTGAGACAGACAGGTGAGACACAGACAGGTGAGACAGACACCTGAGGCACATACCTGAGACACAGACAGGTGAGACACAGACCTGAGACACAGACAGGTGAGACAGACACCTGAGACACAGACAGGTGAGACACAGACAGGTGAGACAGACAGGTGAGACAGACAGCTGAGACACAGACAGGTGAGACAGACACCTGAGACACAGACCTGAGACGCAGACAGGTGAGACACAGACCTGAGACACAGACAGGTGAGACAGACACCTGAGACACAGACAGGTGAGACACAGACAGGTGAGACAGACACCTGAGACACAGACAGGTGAGACAGACACCTGAGACACAGACAGGTGAGACAGACACCTGAGACACAGACAGGTGAGACACAGACAGGTGAGACAGACAGGTGAGACAGACACCTGAGACACAGACAGGTGAGACACAGACAGGTGAGACAGACACCTGAGACACAGACAGGTGAGACACAGACACCTGAGACACAGACAGGTGAGACACAGACAGGTGAGACAGACAGGTGAGACAGACACCTGAGACACAGACAGGTGAGACACAGACAGGTGAGACAGGTGAGACAGACACCTGAGACACAGACAGGTGAGACACAGACAGGTGAGACAGACAGGTGAGACAGACACCTGAAACACAGACAGGTGAGACACAGACAGGTGAGACAGGTGAGACAGACAGGTGAGACACAGACAGGTGAGACACCTGAGACACAGACAGGTGAGACAGACAGGTGAGACAGACAGGTGAGACACAGACAGGTGAGACAGACACCTGAGACACAGACAGGTGAGACACAGACAGGTGAGACACAGACAGGTGAGACAGACACCTGAGACACAGACAGGTGAGACACAGACACCTGAGACACAGACAGGTGAGACACAGACAGGTGAGACAGACAGGTGAGACAGACACCTGAGACACAGACAGGTGAGACACAGACAGGTGAGACACAGACAGGTGAGACAGGTGAGACAGACACCTGAGACACAGACAGGTGAGACACAGACAGGTGAGACAGACAGGTGAGACAGACACCTGAGACACAGACAGGTGAGACACAGACAGGTGAGACAGGTGAGACAGACAGGTGAGACACAGACAGGTGAGACACAGACAGGTGAGACACAGACCTGAGACACAGACAGGTGAGACAGACAGGTGAGACACAGACAGGTGAGACACAGACAGGTGAGACACAGACAGGTGAGACACAGACCTGAGACACAGACAGGTGAGACAGACAGGTGAGACACAGACAGGTGAGACAGACACCTGAGGCACATACCTGAGACACAGACAGGTGAGACACAGACAGGTGAGACACAGACCTGAGACACAGACAGGTGAGACAGACACCTGAGACACAGACAGGTGAGACACAGACAGGTGAGACAGACAGGTGAGACAGACAGCTGAGACACAGACAGGTGAGACAGACACCTGAGACACAGACCTGAGACGCAGACAGGTGAGACACAGACCTGAGACACAGACAGGTGAGACAGACACCTGAGACACAGACAGGTGAGACACAGACAGGTGAGACAGACACCTGAGACACAGACAGGTGAGACAGACACCTGAGACACAGACAGGTGAGACAGACAGGTGAGACAGACACCTGAGACACAGACAGGTGAGACACAGACAGGTGAGACACAGACAGGTGAGACAGACACCTGAGACACAGACAGGTGAGACACAGACAGGTGAGACACAGACAGGTGAGACAGACACCTGAGACACAGACAGGTGAGACACAGACAGGTGAGACACAGACAGGTGAGACAGGTGAGACAGACACCTGAGACACAGACAGGTGAGACACAGACAGGTGAGACAGACAGGTGAGACAGACACCTGAAACACAGACAGGTGAGACAGGTGAGACAGACAGGTGAGACACAGACAGGTGAGACACCTGAGACACAGACAGGTGAGACAGACAGGTGAGACACAGACAGGTGAGACAGACAGGTGAGACACAGACAGGTGAGACAGACACCTGAGGCACATACCTGAGACACAGACAGGTGAGACACAGACAGGTGAGACACAGACCTGAGACACAGACAGGTGAGACAGACACCTGAGACACAGACAGGTGAGACACAGACAGGTGAGACAGACAGGTGAGACAGACAGCTGAGACACAGACAGGTGAGACAGACACCTGAGACACAGACCTGAGACGCAGACAGGTGAGACACAGACCTGAGACACAGACAGGTGAGACAGACACCTGAGACACAGACAGGTGAGACACAGACAGGTGAGACAGACACCTGAGACACAGACACCTGAGACAGACACCTGAGACACAGACAGGTGAGACAGACACCTGAGACACAGACAGGTGAGACACAGACAGGTGAGACAGACAGGTGAGACAGACACCTGAGACACAGACAGGTGAGACACAGACAGGTGAGACACAGACAGGTGAGACAGACACCTGAGACACAGACAGGTGAGACACAGACACCTGAGACACAGGTGAGACACAGACAGGTGAGACACAGACAGGTGAGACACAGACACCTGAGACACAGACAGGTGAGACACAGACAGGTGAGACAGGTGAGACAGACACCTGAGACACAGACAGGTGAGACACAGACAGGTGAGACAGACAGGTGAGACAGACACCTGAGACACAGACAGGTGAGACAGGTGAGACAGACAGGTGAGACACAGACAGGTGAGACACAGACAGGTGAGACACAGACCTGAGACACAGACAGGTGAGACAGACAGGTGAGACACAGACAGGTGAGACAGACAGGTGAGACACAGACAGGTGAGACACAGACAGGTGAGACACAGACCTGAGACACAGACAGGTGAGACAGACAGGTGAGACACAGACAGGTGAGACAGACAGGTGAGACACAGACAGGTGAGACACCTGAGACACAGACAGGTGAGACACCTGAGACACAGACAGGTGAGACACAGACAGGTGAGACAGACACCTGAGACACAGACAGGTGAGACACAGACAGGTGAGACAGACAGGTGAGACACAGACAGGTGAGACACCTGAGACACAGACAGGTGAGACACAGACAGGTGAGACACAGACAGGTGAGACACAGACAGGTGAGACAGACACCTGAGACACAGACAGGTGAGACACAGACAGGTGAGACCGACAGGTGAGACACAGACAGGTGAGACACAGACAGGTGAGACAGACAGGTGAGACACAGACAGGTGAGACACAGATGAATGTTATGAATGTTTTAATGTAATAAATGTTATACATTTGTTGATGTAATACATATTGTAAATGTTTTAATATTATAAATGTTTTAATGTAATAGAAAATAGAAATCCTTTTTATTTGTCATAGTACATACATACATGAAACGTGTCCTCTGCATTTAACCCATCCTTAGTGTCTTGAGGAGCAGTGGGCAGCCCTGTGAGGCGCCAGGGAGCAGTTAAGGGTTCAGTGTCTTGCTCAGGGACATGAGACATGTGAGCTATGGGGGGAACATGTGAGCTATGGGGGGACATGTGAGCTATGGGGGGAACATGTGAGCTGTGGGGGGGACATGTGAGCTATGGGGGGAACATGTGAGCTGTGGGGGGACATGTGAGCTATGGGGGGAACATGTGAGCTATGGGGGGACATGTGAGCTATGGGGGGACATGTGAGCTGTGGGGGGACTGGGGATCGAACCGGCTACCTTGAGGTTATGGGACGACCACTCATCCCCCTGAGCTACAGCCGCCCTAACCAATGTTATGAATGTTTTAATGTAATAAATATATTAAATATAATACATATTATAAATGTTATGAATGTTTTAATGTAATACATATATTAAAGGAAATAAATATAATAAATGTTATGAATGTTTTAATGTAATACATATTATAAATGTTATGAATGTTTTACATTTAAATGCTTAGTTCAGAGTAAAGGAACATGTTGAACTTTGAACTAAAGAGACAACTGAACTAGTTTCTGTACACTTTATTTATTATGGGATGGAATCTAAGCAGCCGTTAGCATTAGCCTTACTGTTAGCTGTTAGCTGTCAGAGTGCCGTTACATTGCTGCTACTGTAAGCTCACCTGGTGACGTCACTCCGTTAACTTGAAACAGACCATCCTGCCGGTAAACAACCGGTTCATTCCTCCGGTGACCGGAGCTCCTCAACGACTCTCCGGTTCGTTCTGAGCCGCTCGATGTGTCCGGGGTTTGATTAGTGATGTCTGCTCACGGAGCAGCTCGATGTGTCCGGTGTTTGATTAGTGATGTCTGCTCACGGAGCAGCTCGATGTGTCCGGTGTTTGATTAGTGATGTCTGCTCACGGAGCAGCTCGATGTGTCTGGTGTTTGATTAGTGATGTCTGCTCACGGAGCAGCTCGATGTGTCTGGTGTTTGATTAGTGATGTCTGCTCACGGAGCAGCTCGATGTGTCCGGTGTTTGATTAGTGATGTCTGCTCACGGAGCAGCTCGATGTGTCTGGTGTTTGATTAGTGATGTCTGCTCACGGAGCAGCTCGATGTGTCCGGTGTTTGATTAGTGATGTCTGCTCACGGAGCAGCTCGATGTGTCTGGTGTTTGATTAGTGATGTCTGCTCACGGAGCAGCTCGATGTGTCCGGGTTTGATTAGTGATGTCTGCTCACGGAGCAGCTCGATGTGTCCGGGTTTGATTGAATATGTTGACATGTACTTTTAACGTGTAGTCATCAGGCTCGTTGGTCAGAGCTGCTTCTCTCCTGGAGTCCAGAGAGCAGCAGGAGGCGTTCACAAGAAACTGAGGTCAAGTCGACAGTTTTAGGCTGCCTTCAAAGTACACACAGGAAGTCACAGAAACAATGACTTCCTGTTAGTTCCGAACTTTTGTCTACTTGTAGTTTACAGATCACGTTTGGATTTAATCATATGTGTTTTAAATCTATATTTATGTAGAAATGTGTGTTCTTGTTATGTCTGCCTGTGAAATACATTCCTACTGGTTTAGATATGTGTTATAAATACGATTTTCTATTAACAACCACACAAAATATGTTTTAAGATTAAACATGAGACGAATAATCAACAATCAAGCGTTAAGTATTACAACTACACATAAAATAAGGATTTTCTACAACACGTGGTGTTTGCTGTCAGATCTAAGAGCCAATCAGCTCTCTGATGTGGCGACAGCGAGGCGTTTCCCATCATGCACTGGGCCACGCAGTCGGTGGAGAGCTACTAGGGCGCCTGACTCTGAAATCGACGGCCGGCTGGCTCTCGTGAGAGTATCGTTGACCATGTGTGCATGACGTCAGAGCAAGTCGGGAGCAAGTCGGACACAAATCTACCCAGCATGCATTGCACACCGATCGCCACCGATCGATTCTGATCAGAACTGGCTCATCTCCAACGAGCCTAGGGTATTGTACGATCTGTTGCTTTTTACTTGTATTTTATATTTTCTCCATGAAGTCCTTTGTAACTATTAAAACAAATAAAGTGGATTATTATTATTATTATTAATAATAATAATAATAATAATTCATAAAGGAAGATGAAGAATACAAGAAGATTACAACAACTTTGATCCATTCCTCTATTAACTGATTCTATCCCAGCATGCACTGGGTGAGAGCCAGGGTACACCTGCAGAGGTGCAGTCCATACAGTGAACCTGCTTCACTACAGCAGCTGTCATACCAATGTCAGGTTATATTATATATATGAAATATTAATGATATAAACACTATTGTCACAAAGTACATTTACTCAAATACCACATTTAAGGACAGTAATGAGGTACTTGTACTTTACTTGTGTAGTTCAATTTTCTGCTACTTTATACTTCTACTGCACCACATTTATTTAATAACTTTAGTTACTTCATAGAGTCAGATTATTAATCAACTGGTTAGCAGTGACGTTTATTGAAATATGGCTGTTAATAATTGTACACAGGTCAGAAACAGGAAGAGGCCCCACGCTAACCCCAGCTAACACCTGGCTAACCCCACATTAACATCTAGCTAACCACAGCTAACATCTGGCTAACCCCAGCTAACATCTGGCTAACCCCAGCTAACATCTAGCTAACCCCAGCTAACATCTAGTTAACCCCAGCTAACACCTGGCTAACCCCAGCTAACATCTGGCTAACCCCAGCTAACACCTGGCTAACCCCAGCTAACATCTGGCTAACCCCACATTAACATCTAGCTAACCACAGCTAACACCTGGCTAACCCCAGCTAACATCTGGCTAACCCCAGCTAACATCTGGCTAACCCCAGCTAACATCTAGCTAACCCCAGCTAACATCTAGCTAACCCCAGCTAACACCTGGCTAACCCCAGCTAACATCTGGCTAACCCCAGCTAACATCTAGCTAACCCCAGCTAACATCTGGCTAACCCCAGCTAACATCTAGCTAACCCCAGCTAACACCTGGCTAACCCCAGCTAACATCTGGCTAACCCCAGCTAACCCAGTCTAACACGTTGCTAACCCAGGCTAAAACCTGGCTAACCTCAGCTAACATCTGGCTAACCCAGGTTAACACCTGGCTAACCCCACATTAACATCTAGCTAACCACAGCTAACACCTGGCTAACCCATGCTAACATCTGGGTAACCCCACCTGGCTAACCCCACAGTACCAATTTAATGAAGATTAGCATCATGTTTATCACCTCAATTCTCAATGTCCACATGTTAGCATTAAACTAGCACAAGTTAGCCTTCTTACGATTCAGGTTAGCACAGGTTAAGTCTGTTTTGATCTGTCATCTCTGATTGGCTCTTGGGGCATTTCGTGGGCGGAGCCTGAGCGAAAGTTCCCACAATGCTTCCTCTGCCAGGTGATCGCTGAAGTCATTAAAGAACGATATGATGTCATCATTAGGCTGCAGAGTGTAAGGACTGCGGACAGAGAGAGAGGTGTTATTCAAGGTGATGCTGTAATACTACTTATTATAGACGGTGGTACTACAGGTGACTGACACTTGCTGGTAGCTCCTCAGAGTGTCCAGGATGTTGAACTGCTGCCAGCGTTTAGAGAAGTTGACCTTTGATCCCTGTGATGTCATCAACGTGTCAGGATTCCCCAGGTGGACGAAGGTCAAGTCCTGAAGGATCAAGCCCCTGAACAGACAGACAGGTTAGAGAGGTAGGGTATACATGAGGGTATAGAGGGTATTAACCTACAGGTAGGGTATACATGAGGGTATAGAGGGTATTAACCTACAGGTAGGGTATACATGAGGGTATAGAGGGTATTAACCTACAGGTAGGGTATACATGAGGGTATAGAGGGTATTAACCTACAGGTAGGGTATACATGAGGGTATAGAGGGTATTAACCTACAGGTAGGGTATACATGAGGGTATAGAGGGTATTAACCTACAGGTAGGGTATACATGAGGGTATAGAGGGTATTAACCTACAGGTAGGGTATACATGGAGGGTATAGAAGGTATTAACCTACAGGTAGGGTATACATGAGGGTATAGAGGGTATTAACCTACAGGTAGGGTATACATGAGGGTATAGAGGGTATTAACCTACAGGTAGGGTATACATGAGGGTATAGAGGGTATTAACCTACAGGTAGGGTATACATGAGGGTATAGAGGGTATTAACCTACAGGTAGGGTATACATGAGGGTATAGAGGGTATTAACCTACAGGTAGGGTATACATGAGGGTATAGAGGGTATTAACCTACAGGTAGGGTATACATGGAGGTATAGAGGGTATTAACCTACAGGTAGGGTATACATGAGGGTATAGAGGGTATTAACCTACAGGTAGGGTATACATGAGGGTATAGAGGGTATTAACCTACAGGTAGGGTATACATGAGGGTATAGAGGGTATTAACCTACAGGTAGGGTATACATGAGGGTATAGAGGGTATTAACCTACAGGTAGGGTATACATGAGGGTATAGAGGGTATTAACCTACAGGTAGGGTATACATGGAGGTATAGAGGGTATTAACCTACAGGTAGGGTATACATGAGGGTATAGAGGGTATTAACCTACAGGTAGGGTATACATGGAGGTATAGAGGGTATTAACCTACAGGTAGGGTATACATGAGGGTATAGAGGGTATTAACCTACAGGTAGGGTATACATGAGGGTATAGAGGGTATTAACCTACAGGTAGGGTATACATGAGGGTATAGAGGGTATTAACCTACAGGTAGGGTATACATGAGGGTATAGAGGGTATTAACCTACAGGTAGGGTATACATGAGGGTATTAACCTACAGGTAGGGTATACATGAGGGTATAGAGGGTATTAACCTACAGGTAGGGTATACATGAGGGTATAGAGGGTATTAACCTACAGGTAGGGTATACATGAGGGTATAGAGGGTATTAACCTACAGGTAGGGTATACATGAGGGTATAGAGGGTATTAACCTACAGGTAGGGTATACATGAGGGTATAGAGGGTATTAACCTACAGGTAGGGTATACATGAGGGTATAGAGGGTATTAACCTACAGGTAGGGTATACATGGAGGTATAGAGGGTATTAACCTACAGGTAGGGTATACATGAGGGTATAGAGGGTATTAACCTACAGGTAGGGTATACATGAGGGTATAGAGGGTATTAACCTACAGGTAGGGTATACATGAGGGTATAGAGGGTATTAACCTACAGGTAGGGTATACATGAGGGTATAGAGGGTATTAACCTACAGGTAGGGTATACATGAGGGTATAGAGGGTATTAACCTACAGGTAGGGTATACATGAGGGTATAGAGGGTATTAACCTACAGGTAGGGTATACATGAGGGTATAGAGGGTATTAACCTACAGGTAGGGTATACATGGAGGTATAGAGGGTATTAACCTACAGGTAGGGTATACATGAGGGTATAGAGGGTATTAACCTACAGGTAGGGTATACATGGAGGTATAGAGGGTATTAACCTACAGGTAGGGTATACATGAGGGTATAGAGGGTATTAACCTACAGGTAGGGTATACATGAGGGTATAGAGGGTATTAACCTACAGGTAGGGTATACATGAGGGTATAGAGGGTATTAACCTACAGGTAGGGTATACATGAGGGTATAGAGGGTATTAACCTACAGGTAGGGTATACATGAGGGTATAGAGGGTATTAACCTACAGGTAGGGTATACATGAGGGTATAGAGGGTATTAACCTACAGGTAGGGTATACATGGAGGTATAGAGGGTATTAACCTACAGGTAGGGTATACATGAGGGTATAGAGGGTATTAACCTACAGGTAGGGTATACATGGAGGTTCCACTTCAGCCAAAGCTGCTCTGTAGGCTCTGAAAGATGATGAGCTGTCAATCAAAGAGCTGTACTCCTCCAGAGTCTAAAACAAACAAACATATTATGATCATCATTATCATCATAATAATAATAACAATTGATGTTATTATTATGATGATACTATGATCATCATAATAATAGTTGTTATGATCACTCTCAGACCTCAGAAGTGTTTCTCTGCCAGTCCAGGCGTCTCAGGGGGGCGGAGTCAAGAGCTGACAGGATGGACAGGTACGAGTTGAAGTTGTTCAGCCGCCGCAGGTGCTGCAGGACACAGGGTGTACTTTATACCCACAGTGTGTACTTTATACTCACAGTGTGTACTTTATACTCACAGTGTGTACTTTATACCCACAGTGTGTACTTTATACCCACAGTGTGTACTTTATACTCACAGTGTGTACTTTATACCCACAGTGTGTACTTTATACCCACAGTGTGTACTTTATACCCACAGTGTGTACTTTATACTCACAGTGTGTACTTTATACTCACAGTGTGTACTTTATACCCACAGTGTGTACTTTATACTCACAGTGTGTACTTTATACTCACAGGGTGTACTTTATACCCACAGTGTGTACTTTATACCCACAGTGTGTACTTTATACTCACAGTGTGTACTTTATACTCACAGTGTGTACTTTATACTCACAGTGTGTACTTTATACCCACAGGGTGTACTTTATACTCACAGGGTGTACTTTATACCCACAGTGTGTACTTTATACCCACAGTGTGTACTTTATACTCACAGTGTGTACTTTATACCCACAGTGTGTACTTTATACCCACAGTGTGTACTTTATACCCACAGTGTGTACTTTATACTCACAGTGTGTACTTTATACTCACAGTGTGTACTTTATACCCACAGTGTGTACTTTATACCCACAGTGTGTACTTTATACTCACAGTGTGTACTTTATACCCACAGTGTGTACTTTATACCCACAGTGTGTACTTTATACCCACAGTGTGTACTTTATACTCACAGTGTGTACTTTATACTCACAGTGTGTACTTTATACCCACAGTGTGTACTTTATACTCACAGTGTGTACTTTATACTCACAGGGTGTACTTTATACCCACAGTGTGTACTTTATACCCACAGTGTGTACTTTATACTCACAGTGTGTACTTTATACCCACAGTGTGTACTTTATACTCACAGTGTGTACTTTATACCCACAGGGTGTACTTTATACTCACAGGGTGTACTTTATACCCACAGTGTGTACTTTATACCCACAGTGTGTACTTTATACTCACAGTGTGTACTTTATACTCACAGTGTGTACTTTATACCCACAGTGTGTACTTTATACCCACAGTGTGTACTTTATACTCACAGGGTGTACTTTATACCCACAGTGTGTACTTTATACTCACAGTGTGTACTTTATACCCACAGGGTGTACTTTATACTCACAGTGTGTACTTTATACCCACAGTGTGTACTTTATACCCACAGTGTGTACTTTATACCCACAGTGTGTACTTTATACTCACAGTGTGTACTTTATACTCACAGTGTGTACTTTATACCCACAGTGTGTACTTTATACTCACAGGGTGTACTTTATACCCACGGTGTGTACTTTATACCCACAGTGTGTACTTTATACTCACAGTGTGTACTTTATACCCACAGTGTGTACTTTATACCCACAGTGTGTACTTTATACTCACAGTGTGTACTTTATACCCACAGTGTGTACTTTATACCCACAGTGTGTACTTTATACTCACAGTGTGTACTTTATACTCACAGTGTGTACTTTATACTCACAGTGTGTACTTTATACTCACAGTGTGTACTTTATACCCACAGTGTGTACTTTATACCCACAGTGTGTACTTTATACTCACAGTGTGTACTTTATACTCACAGTGTGTACTTTATACTCACAGTGTGTACTTTATACCCACAGTGTGTACTTTATACCCACAGTGTGTACTTTATACTCACAGTGTGTACTTTATACCCACAGTGTGTACTTTATACTCACAGTGTGTACTTTATACCCACAGGGTGTACTTTATACTCACAGGGTGTACTTTATACCCACAGTGTGTACTTTATACCCACAGTGTGTACTTTATACTCACAGTGTGTACTTTATACTCACAGTGTGTACTTTATACCCACAGTGTGTACTTTATACCCACAGTGTGTACTTTATACTCACAGGGTGTACTTTATACCCACAGTGTGTACTTTATACTCACAGTGTGTACTTTATACCCACAGGGTGTACTTTATACTCACAGTGTGTACTTTATACTCACAGTGTGTACTTTATACCCACAGTGTGTACTTTATACCCACAGTGTGTACTTTATACTCACAGTGTGTACTTTATACTCACAGTGTGTACTTTATACCCACAGTGTGTACTTTATACTCACAGGGTGTACTTTATACCCACGGTGTGTACTTTATACCCACAGTGTGTACTTTATACTCACAGTGTGTACTTTATACCCACAGTGTGTACTTTATACCCACAGTGTGTACTTTATACTCACAGTGTGTACTTTATACCCACAGTGTGTACTTTATACCCACAGTGTGTACTTTATACTCACAGTGTGTACTTTATACTCACAGTGTGTACTTTATACTCACAGTGTGTACTTTATACCCACAGTGTGTACTTTATACCCACAGTGTGTACTTTATACTCACAGTGTGTACTTTATACTCACAGTGTGTACTTTATACTCACAGTGTGTACTTTATACCCACAGTGTGTACTTTATACCCACAGTGTGTACTTTATACTCACAGTGTGTACTTTATACTCACAGTGTGTACTTTATACCCACAGTGTGTACTTTATACTCACAGGGTGTACTTTATACCCACGGTGTGTACTTTATACTCACAGTGTGTACTTTATACCCACAGGGTGTACTTTATACTCACAGTGTGTACTTTATACTCACAGTGTGTACTTTATACTCACAGTGTGTACTTTATACCCACAGGGTGTACTTTATACCCACAGTGTGTACTTTATACTCACAGTGTGTACTTTATACCCACAGTGTGTACTTTATACTCACAGTGTGTACTTTATACCCACAGTGTGTACTTTATACTCACAGTGTGTACTTTATACCCACAGTGTGTACTTTATACTCACAGTGTGTACTTTATACTCACAGTGTGTACTTTATACCCACAGTGTGTAGGCGTAGTGTGTGTGTGTGTGTGTGTGTGTGTGTGTGTGTGTGTGTGTGTGTGTTACCTTCATGGTCTTCAGGAACTTCAGCAGTAGTTTCTCTCTGTCCTGAGATTTATCCTGAAGAATGATGACCGAACGAACCCTGAGACCAGAAACACTGTTACATGTGTATATAAATACCCAGAATGTATATTTATATACACATGATGTAAATAACAACATGGAGGTGGAGTGCCTGCTCTGTGTCTGCCTCATTGGTTCTTGACGTATGCTGAGATGTTATTGTGCTGTTTGTGCTTTATGCTACTTTCTCTCTAATAGATCAATCAGACTTTTATTTTGAAAAGGTAAAAGGAAGTGCAGATTTGTTTTATGTTAGAACGTGAGCTTGACAGTTATGGACGGATGTACTTTATACATTTAAAAGTGTAACAGTTTAATGACCCGTATGAGAGTAAAGCTTTACGATGCTGATAGTTTACAAGTTTAATGGAAGTATTTTATACTTTATACATTTAAAAGTGTAACTGTTTAATGCTGATAGTTTACAAGTTTAATGGAAGTATTTTCACCCAAAGGAAGAAAATAAAGGAGTAATTTCACCAGCAGTAAGTTTCATGTTACTTCATATACGGGGATCTGTTACACATTATATATATATATATATATATATATATATATATATATATATATATATATATATATATATATATATATATATATATATATTTATTTATTAGGGCTGGGCAAAGTTGAAAACATTTAACTGATTAATCTCATTATGCACCAAATTCAATAATGAAGTAAAAACTAGTGTATTGCAGCTTTTATTTTAAAGTAATGTTATCAGAACAATATAACACTCTGGAGCAACAGCAAGTTAACAACAGTATATAAATCTAAAATATATGATAGGGAAGAAAAAAAAGATGTATTTTATTTTTGTAATGCTTCTATATGACTGGTCATTCAATTAAATATTGTAATTATTTTCAGATGACTATTTTATTCTAATGTAAAACAGCTTAATATCATGCTGAAGAAGAAACATTTGTCTTTTATCAGGAACAACATAAACAGTCTGTTCAGTAGTAAGGGTCCCTGTGAGGGACAAGCCCCTCCTTCTTTTGTCATGTTCAGTAGTAAGGGTCCCTGTGAGGGACAAGCCCCTCCTTCTTTTGTCATGTTCAGTAGTAAGGGTCCCTGTGAGGGACAAGCCCCTCCTTCTTTTGTCATGTTCAGTAGTAAGGGTCCCTGTGAGGGACAAGCCCCTCCTTCTTTTGTCATGTTCAGTAGTAAGGGTCCCTGTGAGGGACAAGCCCCTCCTTCTTTTGTCATGTTCAGTAGTAAGGGTCCCTGTGAGGGACAAGCCCCTCCTTCTTTTGTCATGTTCAGTAGTAAGGGTCCCTGTGAGGGACAAGCCCCTCCTTCTTTTGTCATGTTCAGTAGTAAGGGTCCCTGTGAGGGACAAGCCCCTCCTTCTTTTGTCATGTTCAGTAGTAAGGGTCCCTGTGAGGGACAAGCCCCTCCTTCTTTTGTCATGTTCAGTAGTAAGGGTCCCTGTGAGGGACAAGCCCCTCCTTCTTTTGTCATGTTCAGTAGTAAGGGTCCCTGTGAGGGACAAGCCCCTCCTTCTTTTGTCATGTTCAGTAGTAAGGGTCCCTGTGAGGGACAAGCCACTCCTTCTTTTGTCATGTTCAGTAGTAAGGGTCCCTGTGAGGGACAAGCCCCTCCTTCTTTTGTCATGTTCAGTAGTAAGGGTCCCTGTGAGGGACAAGCCCCTCCTTCTTTTGTCATGTTCAGTAGTAAGGGTCCCTGTGAGGGACAAGCCCCTCCTTCTTTTGTCATGTTCAGTAGTAAGGGTCCCTGTGAGGGACAAGCCCCTCCTTCTTTTGTCATGTTCAGTAGTAAGGGTCCCTGTGAGGGACAAGCCCCTCCTTCTTTTGTCATGTTCAGTAGTAAGGGTCCATGTGAGGGACAAGCCCCTCCTTCTTTTGTCATGTTCAGTAGTAAGGGTCCCTGTGAGGGACAAGCCCCTCCTTCTTTTGTCATGTTCAGTAGTAAGGGTCCCTGTGAGGGACAAGCCACTCCTTCTTTTGTCATGTTCAGTAGTAAGGGTCCCTGTGAGGGACAAGCCCCTCCTTCTTTTGTCATGTTCAGTAGTAAGGGTCCCTGTGAGGGACAAGCCCCTCCTTCTTTTGTCATGTTCAGTAGTAAGGGTCCCTGTGAGGGACAAGCCCCTCCTTCTTTTGTCATGTAACTTTAGACTGTGGGCTGCTATTCATCAGGGGTTTTTTGAACCGCTCTTAGTCTGGGCTCTCCCCCGAGACCTGTTTGCCTTGGGAGACCCTACCAGGGGCTGACGCCCCGGACAACATAGCTCCCAGGATCACTGAGCCACTCAAACTCCTCCACCACGTTAAGGTGGCGATTCGTTGGCTCAGCCCGAAGAAACATCATGGAGCAGCAGTCGCCCTGTGGACCCACCACTCGCAGGGAGAATTATCGGGGTCGGGTGTTATGTAGATCGGGCGGCGGGCCAGGCGGGAGACCTGGGCGAGCCGATCTCCGGCAGCATAGACTAGCTCTAGGGACGTGGAACGTCACCTCGCTAGCGGGGAAAGAGCCGGAGCTGGTGCAGGAGGTGGAGCGGTACCAGCTAGATATAGTTGGGCTCACCTCCACGCACAGCACGGGCTCTGGAACCAAGCTCCTGGAGAAGGGTTGGACTTTGTCCTTTTCTGGAGTTGCCCAGGGTGAGAGGCGCCGGGCGGGAGTGGGGATACTCACAAGCCCCCGGCTGAGCGCCGCTATGTTGGAGTTTTCCCCGGAGAACGAGAGGGTTGCCTCCCTGCGCCTGCGGGTTGGACCCGTACTTGTATAGTGCTTTTCTAGTCTTCTGACCACTCAAAGCACTTTAACACTACATGACATCATTCACCCATTCATACAATGATGATAGGAGCACCATGAAGGTGCATCAGATTGTCAACCATTCATACACCATAGGCGCAGCTACGGGAGCAATTTAGGGTTAAGTGTCTTGCTCAAGGACACATCGACATGGGCTAGCGGAGCCGGGGATCGAACCGCCGATCCTCTGATTGAAGGACGACCCTGCTCAAACTGAGCCAAGTCGCCCCGGGTTGCGGGGAGTAAGGCTCTGACTGTTGTTTGTGCTTATGCACCGAACAGCATGTCAGAGTATCCGGCCTTCTTGGAGTCGGTGGGAGGGTCCTGGAGGGGGCGCCGCCTGCCGACTCCATAGTTCTCCTGGGGGACTTCAACGCTCACATGGGCAATGACCTGGCAGGGTGTGATTGGGAGGAATGGCTTGCCCGATCTGAACCAGAGCGGTGTTTTGTTGTTGGACTTCTGTGCTAGCCACAGTTTGTCCATAACAAACACCATGTTCAAGCGTAAGGAGGCTCATAAGTGTACTTGGTACCAGAGCACCTTAGGCCGGAGATCAATGATGGACTTTGTAATCGTATCATCTGATCTGCGGCCGTATGTCTTGGACACTCGGGTGAACAGAGGAGCAGAGCTGATCACCACCTGGTGGTGAGTTGGATCAGATGGTGGGGGAGTCGGCTAGAAAGACCTGGCAAGCCCAAACGTGTAGTGAGGGTGAACTGGGAACGTCTGGCAGAGGATCCTGTCCGGGAGGTCTTTAACTCCCACGTCAGGAAGAGCTTCTCACAGATCCCGAGGGAGGCTGGGGACATGGAATCCGAGTGGACCATGTTCAAAGCCTCTATTGTGGACGCGGCCGCTAGGAGCTGTGGTCGGAAGGTCATCGTGTCGTGGCGGCAACCCGAGAACCCGGTGGTGGACACCGGGG
This sequence comes from Myoxocephalus aenaeus, assembly GCA_038501785.1. Lineage (NCBI taxonomy): Eukaryota > Metazoa > Chordata > Actinopteri > Perciformes > Cottidae > Myoxocephalus > Myoxocephalus aenaeus. The sequence continues at coordinate 117,658 of JBAMJR010000222.1, forward strand.
TGAGGGAAGCCGTCAAACTGAGGAGCCCTTTCGGGCCTGGCTGGCCCAGGGGTCTCCTGAAGCAGCTGACAGGTACCGGCAGGCCAGAAGGGCTGCAGCTGCGAAGGTCGCGGATGGTAAAACTCGGGCATGGGAGGAGTTCGGGGAGGCCATGGAGAAGGACTTTTGGTTGGCCTCAAGGAGGTTCTGGCAAACCATCCGACGGCTCAGGAAGGGAAAGCAGGGTCTACCCCAGGTTGTTCTCAGCGGGGGGGGGGGGGGGGGGGGGGGGGGACTGCTGACCCGGACTGGGGACATCATCGGGCGGTGGAAAGAGCACTTTGAGGAACTCCTAAACCCGGCCAAAATGTCCCCTGGAAAGGGGTCAGCGCCGGAAGACTTTGGGGTGGTTGCACCCATATCCCTGGCAGAGGTCGCTAAGGTAGTCAAAAAGCTCCTTGGTGGCAAGGCGCCGGGGGTGGATGAGATCCGTCCTGAGATGCTGAAAGTGCTGGACATTGTTGGGCTGTCTTGACTGACATGCCTTTTCAGTGTCGCATGGGGGTTGGGAACAGTGCCCTTGGACTGGCAGACCGGGGTGGTGGTTCCCATCTTCAAGAAGGGGGACCGGAGAGTGTGCTCGAACTATCGTGGTATCACACTGCTCAGCCTCCCGGGAAAAGCTTATGCCAGGGTGCTGGAAAGGAGGCTCCGACCGCTTGTCGAACCTCAGGTTCAAGACGAACAGTGTGGATTCCATCCTGGCCGTGGAACAGTGGACCAGCTCTTTACCCTCGCAAGACTACTGGAGGGGTCTTGGGAGTTTGCCCAACCAGTCTACATGTGCTTTGTGGACTTGGAGAAGGCTTTGGACCAGGTCCCTCAGGGGTTTTTGTGTGGGGTGCTGCGGGAGTATGGGGTGCCGGACCCGTTGGCACGGGCCATCCGGTCTCTGTACGCCTGCAGTAGGAGCTGTGTTCGTATCCTCGTAGTAAGTCAGACACGTTCCCGGTGGGTGTTGGTCTCCACCAGGGCTGCCCTTTATCACCGGTCCTGTTCCTGACCTTCATGGACAGGATATCTAGGCGCAGCCAGGGGGCGGAGAGGATCCGGTTCGGGAGTCTCGGGATCTCCTCTCTGCTGTTCTCAGATGATGTGGTCCTGTTTGCCTCCTCGGACCGTGACCTCCAGCATTCACTGGGGCGTTTTGCAGCCGAGTGTGAAGCGGCAGGGATGAGAGTTAGCACCTCCAAATCTGAGGCCATGGTGCTCTGCCGGAAACCGGTGGACTGCTCCCTCCAGGTGGGGACAAACTGCCTACCCCAAGCGAAGGAGTTCAAGTATCTCTAGGTCTTGTTCACGAGTGAGAGTAAGGTGGAGCGTGAGATCGACAGGCGGATCGGTGCGGCTGCAGCAGTAAAACAGGCGCTGTACCGGTCCGTCTTGGTGAAGAGGAGCTGAGCCGGAAGGTGAAGCTCTCCATTTACTGGTCGGTCTACGTTCCAACCCTCACCTATGGTCACGAACTCTGGGTCGTGACCGAAAGAACGAGGTCTCGGATACAAGCGGCCGAAATGAGCTTCCTTCGTAGAGTGGCCGGGCTCAGCCTTAGAGATAGGGTAAGGAGCTCGGACATCAGGGGGGAGCTTGGAGTCGAGTCGCTGCTCCTTCGTGTTGAAAGGAGTCAGCTGAGGTGGTTCGGGCATCTCATCAGGATGCCTCCTGGACGCCTCCATTAGAGGTTTTCCAGCACGTCCAACTGGTAGGAGACCCCGGGGAAGACCCAGGACACGCTGGAGGGATTATATCTCCCGGCTGGCCTTGGAACGCCTCGGGATCCCCCAGGATGAGCTGGAAAGTGTTGCGGGTGAGAGGGAAGCCTGGGTCGGCCTGCTGGACCTGCTGCCACCGAGACCCGACCCCGGATAAGCGGCCGAAAATGGATGGATGGATTAATGTTCACTCTGGACTAACGTTCATCTGGAGCGCTCTGTGAGGCTCTTGGCAGCACCCGCTGCTCGCTGAGGACAGAAACTACAGAACAAGACGTGCTTCAGTCTGATGGCAACAAGCCGGTCTGTGAGGCTGTGGAAGCGCTCATACGTAAATCGCCTTCAGAGTAAAAGCAGAGCCGTTATATTATATTTATGGCGTGCATCTTATTTATTTATTTATTTTTGATTGACCTCACTGGCCGGACTGGGAGAGCCGTAAGATGCCCAGGTCTGAACTACGCAGTCTGGGAGAGATTTAAAGTGCAGCACCTGTGTGCAGCATTAAGCCCCTCCCACTGCTAAATATATATAAACGAGTTAACGCATGATCAGATAATTAACGCCGTTAATAGTTTGCTGCCCAGCCCTA
>JBAMJR010000222.1:125000-150000 GCA_038501785.1 Myoxocephalus aenaeus
ACCTTTAGTCTGGACCAAGACGAGGACAGAGACGAGGACAGAGGACACCTTTAGTCTGGACCGAGACGAGGACAGAGGACACCTTTAGTCTGGACCGAGACGAGGACAGAGGAAACCTTTAGTCTGGACCGAGACGAGGACAGAGGACACCTTTAGTCTGGACCAAGACGAGGACAGAGGAAACCTTTAGTCTGGACCAAGACGAGGACAGAGACGAGGACAGAGGACACCTTTAGTCTGGACCAAGATGAGGACAGAGGACACCTTTAGTCTGGACCAAGATGAGGACAGAGGACACCTTTAGTCTGGACCAAGATGAGGACAGAGGACACCTTTAGTCTGGACCGAGACGAGGACAGAGGACACCTTTAGTCTGGACCAAGACGAGGACAGAGGAAACCTTTAGTCTGGACCAAGACGATGACAGAGGAAACCTTTAGTCTGGACCGAGACGAGGACAGAGGACACCTTTAGTCTGGACCAAGACGAGGACAGAGGAAACCTTTAGTCTGGACCAAGACGAGGACAGAGGACACCTTTAGTCTGGACCAAGACGAGGACAGAGGAAACCTTTAGTCTGGACCAAGACGAGGACAGAGACGAGGACAGAGGACACCTTTAGTCTGGACCAAGACGAGGACAGAGGACACCTTTAGTCTGGACCGAGACGAGGACAGAGGACACCTTTAGTCTGGACCGAGACGAGGACAGAGGACACCTTTAGTCTGGACCAAGACGAGGACAGAGGAAACCTTTAGTCTGGACCAAGACGAGGACAGAGACGAGGACAGAGGACACCTTTAGTCTGGACCAAGACGAGGACAGAGGAAACCTTTAGTCTGGACCAAGACGAGGACAGAGGAAACCTTTAGTCTGGACCAAGACGAGGACAGAGACGAGGACAGAGGACACCTTTAGTCTGGACCGAGACGAGGACAGAGGACACCTTTAGTCTGGACCGAGACGAGGACAGAGGACACCTTTAGTCTGGACCGAGACGAGGACAAAGGAAACCTTTAGTCTGGACCGAGACGAGGACAGAGGAAACCTTTAGTCTGGACCAAGACGAGGACAGAGGAAACCTTTAGTCTGGACCAAGACGAGGACAGAGGAAACCTTTAGTCTGGACCAAGACGAGGACAGAGACGAGGACAGAGGACACCTTTAGTCTGGACCAAGACGAGGACAGAGGAAACCTTTAGTCTGGACCGAGACGAGGACAGAGGACACCTTTAAGCCAGATGAAATCCACCAGGTCACTAAACTTCAAGCGTGTCTTAAAGACATCAAAACCTGGATGACCTGCAACTTCCTGTTGCTGAACTCTGACAAGACTGAAGTTATTCTACTCGGCCCAGAACACCTCAGAAATCAACTATCTGACGATATGGTTTCCCTGGATGGCATCGCTCTGGCATCCACCACCACTGTAAGGAATCTCGGAGTTATTTTTGACCAGGACCTGTCCTTTGGCTCCCACGTGAAACAGATCTCAAGGACTGCCTTTTTTCACCTACGGAACATCTCAAAGATCCGGCACATCCTGTCTCAAAGCGATGCAGAAACATTGATCCACGCATTTGTTACTTCAAGACTGGATTACTGTAACTCCGTATTATCAGGCTGCTCCGGAAAGTCCCTTGGGTCTCTCCAGCTGATCCAGAATGCTGCAGCTCGTGTACTAACAAGGACTCGGAAGAGAGATCACATTACTCCTGTACTAGCTGCTCTCCACTGGCTTCCTGTAAGATCGAGAATCATATTTAAAATCCTCCTCCTCACCTATAAAGCCTTAGCTGGTGATGCACCATCATATCTTAAAGAGCTTATAGTGCCATATTACCCCACCAGAGCGTTACGCTCACTGAATGCAGGGTTACTTGTGGTTCCCAGAGTCTTAAAAAGTAGGTTGGGGGCTAGAGCTTTCAGTTATCGTGCTCCTCTTCTGTGGAATCAGCTTCCACTTTCAGTCCGGGGGGCAGACACAGTCACCTCATTTAAGAGTAGACTTAAGACTTTCCTCTTTGATTGCGCTTATAGTTAGGGCTGTTTCAGGCTTATAGTTAGGGCTGGCTCAGGTTTGCCCTGGTCCAGCCCCTAGATATGCTGCTATAGGCCTAGACTGCTGGGGGACATCTTAGGATACACTGAGCTCCTCTTCTCTTCCTCTTTCGCTCCTCTTCTCTTCCTCTTTCACTCCTCCTCTCCTCTTCTTTCTCTCCATCTGGATAAACTATTGTCTCTTCAATGCACATTACTAACTCTACTTTCTTTTTCCATGGATTCATGGCTGCCTGGAACCGGTCCTGCCCCGGGTCCTACCCCGGGTCCTGGCCCGGGTCCTGCCGCCCCCCCCACCCACCCCTCCTGCCATGGATCCATGGCTGCCTGGAACCGGTCCTGCCTGCTGCCATGGCCCTGCTGATGGAACCGGCCTGGAACTGGTCCTGCCTGCTGCCATGGCCCTTCTGATGCCCCCCTCCTCTCTACCGCCTTCTGCTTCATGGATTATCAGGATCATGGACCATGCCTAATACTCATTATATGAATAATTTCTGTCATATTCATTGAATGTGCTGTAACTACGCTATTCATTCTGGCCACATGACATCTATTGCTTCTGTCCATCCGGGGAGAGGGATCCTCCTCTGTTGCTCTCCCTCAGGTTTCTTCCCTTTTTTCCCTGTGAAAGGGTTTTTACTATCTTTCTAGGGGAGTTTTTCCTGATCCGATGTGAGGTCCCGGGACAGGGATGTTATGTGTACAGATTGTAAAGCCCTCCGAGGCAAACTTGTATTTGTGATGTTGGGCTATATAAAATAAACTGAATTGAATTGAATTGAATTGAACTTTAGTCTGGACCAAGACGAGGACAGAGGAAACCTTTAGTCTGGACCAAGACGAGGACAGAGGACACCTTTAGTCTGGACCGAGATGAGGACAGAGGACACCTTTAGTCTGGACCAAGATGAGGACAGAGGACACCTTTAGTCTGGACCGAGACGAGGACAGAGGACACCTTTAGTCTGGACCGAGACGAGGACAGAGGACACCTTTAGTCTGGACCAAGATGAGGACAGAGGACACCTTTAGTCTGGACCAAGATGAGGACACCTTTAGTCTGGACCAAGATGAGGACAGAGGACACCTTTAGTCTGGACCAAGACGAGGACAGAGGACACCTTTAGTCTGGACCAAGACGAGGACAGAGGAAACCTTTAGTCTGGACCAAGACGAGGACAGAGGACACCTTTAGTCTGGACCAAGATGAGGACAGAGGAAACCTTTAGTCTGGACCAAGATGAGGACAGAGGACACCTTTAGTCTGGACCAAGATGAGGACAGAGGACACCTTTAGTCTGGACCAAGACGAGGACAGAGACGAGGATAGAGGACTCCTTTAGTCTGGACCAAGACGAGGACAGAGACGAGGACAGAGATGAGGACAGAGACAAGGACAGAGGACTCCTTTAGTCTGGACTGAGACGAGGACAGAGGACACCTTGAGTCTGGCCCAAGATGAGGACAGAGATGAGGTCAGAGACCAGGACAGAGGACTCCTTTAGTCTGGACCGATATGAGGACAGAGGACTCCTTTAGTCTGGACCGAGACGAGGACAGAGGACACCTTTAGTCTGGACCGAGACGAGGACAGAGGACACCTTTAGTCTGGACCGAGACGAGGACAGAGGACAACTTTAGTCTGGACCAAGACGAGGACAGAGACGAGGACAGAGGACACCTTTAGTCTGGACCAAGATGAGGACAGAGACGAGGACAGAGATGAGGACAGAGACGAGGACAGAGGACTCCTTTAGTCTGGACCAAGATGAGGACAGAGACGAGGACAGAGATGAGGACAGAGACGAGGACAGAGGACACCTTGAGTCTGGCCCAAGATGAGGACAGAGATGAGGTCAGAGACCAGGACAGAGGACTCCTTTAGTCTGGACCGATACGAGGACAGAGGACACCTTTAGTCTGGACCGAGACGAGGACAGAGACGAGGACAGAGGACACCTTTAGTCTGGACCAAGACGAGGACAGAGGACAACTTTAGTCTGGACCAAGACGAGGACAGAGGACACCTTTAGTCTGGACCAAGATGAGGACAGAGACGAGGACAGAGATGAGGACAGAGACGAGGACAGAGGACTCCTTTAGTCTGGACCAAGATGAGGACAGAGACGAGGACAGAGATGAGGACAGAGACGAGGACAGAGGACACCTTGAGTCTGGCCCAAGATGAGGACAGAGATGAGGTCAGAGACCAGGACAGAGGACTCCTTTAGTCTGGACCGATACGAGGACAGAGGACACCTTTAGTCTGGACCGAGACGAGGACAGAGACGAGGACAGAGGACACCTTTAGTCTGGACCAAGACGAGGACAGAGGACAACTTTAGTCTGGACCGATACGAGGACAGAGGACACCTTTAGTCTGGACCAAGACGAGGACAGAGACGAGGACAGAGGACACCTTTAGTCTGGACCAAGATGAGGACAGAGGACACCTTTAGTCTGGACCAAGATGAGGACAGAGGAAACCTTTAGTCTGGACCAAGATGAGGACAGAGGAAACCTTTAGTCTGGACCAAGACGAGGACAGAGGACACCTTTAGTCTGGACCGAGACGAGGACAGAGGAAACCTTTAGTCTGGACCAAGATGAGGACAGAGGACACCTTTAGTCTGGACCAAGACGAGGACAGAGGACACCTTTAGTCTGGACCAAGATGAGGACAGAGGAAACCTTTAGTCTGGACCAAGACGAGGACAGAGACGAGGACAGAGGACACCTTTAGTCTGGACCAAGATGAGGACAGAGACGAGGACAGAGATGAGGACAGAGACGAGGACAGAGGACTCCTTTAGTCTGGACCAAGATGAGGACAGAGACAAGGACAGAGGACTCCTTTAGTCTGGACTGAGACGAGGACAGAGGACACCTTGAGTCTGGCCCAAGATGAGGACAGAGATGAGGTCAGAGACCAGGACAGAGGACTCCTTTAGTCTGGACCGAGACGAGGACAGAGGACTCCTTTAGTCTGGACCGAGACGAGGACAGAGGACAGCTTTAGTCTGGACCGAGACGAGGACAGAGACGAGGACAGAGGACACCTTTAGTCTGGACCAAGACGAGGACAGAGGACAACTTTAGTCTGGACCGATACGAGGACAGAGGACACCTTTAGTCTGGACCAAGACGAGGACAGAGACGAGGACAGAGGACACCTTTAGTCTGGACCAAGACGAGGACAGAGACGAGGACAGAGACGAGGACAGAGACGAGGACAGAGGACACCTTTAGTCTGGACCAAGATGAGGACAGAGACGAGGACAGAGATGAGGACAGAGACGAGGACAGAGGACTCCTTTAGTCTGGACAGAGACAAGGACAGAGATGAGGACAGAGACAAGGACAGAGATGAGGACAGAGACAAGGACAGAGGAAACCTTTAGTCTGGACAGAGACGAGGACAGAGGACTCCTTTAGTCTGGACAGAGACAAGGACAGAGATGAGGACAGAGACGAGGACAGAGGAAACCTTTAGTCTGGACTGAGACGAGGACAGAGGACACCTTTAGTCTGGACCAAGACGAGGACAGAGACGAGGACAGAGGACTCCTTTAGTCTGGACCAAGATGAGGACAGAGACGAGGACAGAGGACACCTTTAGTCTGGACCAAGATGAGGACAGAGACGAGGACAGAGGACTCCTTTAGTCTGGACCAAGACGAGGACAGAGACGAGGACAGAGATGAGGACAGAGACGAGGACAGAGGACTCCTTTAGTCTGGACAGAGACAAGGACAGAGATGAGGACAGAGATGAGGACAGAGACGAGGACAGAGGAAACCTTTAGTCTGGACTGAGACGAGGACAGAGGACACCTTTAGTCTGGACCAAGACGAGGACAGAGACGAGGACAGAGGACTCCTTTAGTCTGGACCAAGACGAGGACAGAGACGAGGACAGAGGACTCCTTTAGTCTGGACCGAGACGAGGACTCACCTGCTCCGCTGTGAGTCTCAGTGGCGTGGACCAGTAGGATCTCAGGAGAGGCTGCTTTGACGTCCGGCCCATCCTCGTCCTGAGAGACAAAGGGACAGTCAGCAGAGAGGACAGAGGACAGAGGACAGAGGACAGAGGACGGAGGACAGGACTCTACCGGAGGCTTCATGGTGATCCTCTGGAGAACCTCCTGTGGGTCCGTCAGGAGCACCTCCTCCTGCTGCTCCTCATACTGGACACCCTGAGACCTGCAGGACAGACGGAGTCACTAACTCTGATGGTCTGTCCAGGTGAGTGAGGACATGTCTGTCTTTGTGGGTCTCACCTGTCTCTGGTCTGGTCCTCTTCATACGGTCCACCTGGATCCTGATGAGGATCAAAACAGAATCAGAGTCCACTAGTCATTAACTAAAGACATGAAGACATTCATCCTTACCTGTTGTCTCTTCTTCGCTGGTAGAACTGGAGCAGGAAACAGTTCAGGTGAGGGGGCGGAGTCTAACGTCTTGGTGTCCAGGTGTGTGAGGCGGTCCCGCTGCCTGCTACTGTAATGCTGACTGAAGGTCAAAGGTCGCTGGGCTGCTGATTGAGCGCTGTAGGACGAACAGAACTGAAGGTACTGATGGACTGAAGGCCGACAGACAGACAGGTGGAGAGACAGACAGACAGGTGGAGAGACAGACAGACAAGTGGAGAGACAGACAGACAGGTAGAGAGACAGACAGAAACATATCAGTGGAGGAAAACCAGTCTGGCCTTAGATTTGATTTCTGTCCATCTATTTGTTCTCTGTGAGTCCAGTACAGGTGTAGCCTAGCTTAGCACAAACACTGGAGGTAGTGGTTAGCTGTTAGCCTAGCACAAACACTGGAGGCAGTGGTTAACTATTATTCTAGCTTAGCACAAACACTTTAAACAGTGGTTAACTATTAGCCTAGCTTAGCACAAACACTGGAGGCAGTGGTTAGCTGTTAGCCTAGCTTAGCACAAACACTGGAGGTAGTGGTTAGCTGTTAGCCTAGCTTAGCACAAACACTGGAGGCAGTGGTTAACTATTATTCTAGCTTAGCACAAACACTTTAAACAGTGGTTAACTATTAGCCTAGCTTAGCACAAACACTGGAGGAAGTGGTTAGCTGTTAGCCTAGCTTAGCACAAACACTGGAAACAGTGGTTAACTATTAGCCTAAATTACCACAAACACTGGAAACAGTGGTTAACTATTAGCCTAGCTTAGCACAAACACTGGAGGAAGTGGTTAGCTGTTAGCCTAACTTACCACAAACACTGGAAACAGTGGTTAACTATTAGCCTAACTTAGCACAAACACTGGAGCAGTGGTTAACTATTAGCCTAGCTTAGCACATACATTGGAGCAGTGGTTAACTGTTAGCCTAGCTTAGCACAAACACTGGAGCACTGGTTAATGGTTAGCCTAGCTTAGCTTTAACAGATGGTTTTCTTTACTCACTGTGCCGTGTCTTCTCAGGGAGCGGCGGCGGCGTCCTGCTGGGGGACAGAGGGGACGACGATGACTCATCAGGTGACTCATCACGTCCAATGACGTGGCTCGATTCAGGGGGGGCGGAGTCAAACCCAAAGGAAGACGAGGCTTGACCGATGCTGGTTCCTGTGATCCAGAACGACAGACAGACAGACAGTCAGACAGACAGACAGAGAGAGACAGACAGACAGAGAGAGAGACGGACAGACAGACAGACAGAGAGACAGACAGACAGACAGTCAAACAGACAGACAGTCAAACAGACAGACAGACAGTCAAACAGACAGACAGAGAGAGAGACAGACAGACAGACAGACAGAGAGAGAGACAGACAGACAGACAGACAGACAGTCAAACAGACAGACAGTCAGACAGACAGTCAGACAGACAGACAGACAGTCAAACAGACAGACAGTCAAACAGACAGACAGACAGACAGACCTGCAGTGCTGCAGCGTCTCTTCTCTGGCAGGGCGGGGGGGAGGGAGGCCGGGTGAGGAAGAGGAGGAAGAGGAGGGAGCGTCAGGTCAGTGATGAGGAAGTCGTAGTCCGGGTCGTCCTCTGAGAGACGAGAAGATGACATCATCTTCTCTTCATGAATAATATTCATAAACACTAACGTACATAAATCTGACTGCAGAGTTAAACTCTAGTTAGTCTCTAGTTAGACTGTAGTTAGACTGTAGTTAGACTGTAGTTAGTCTCTAGTTAGTCTCTAGTTAGACTCTAGTTAGACTCTAGTTAGACTCTAGTTAGTCTCTAATTAGACTGTAGTTAGTCTCTAATTAGACTGTAGTTAGTCTCTAGTTAGACTGTAGTTAGTCTCTAGTTAGACTGTAGTTAGTCTCTAGTTAGACTGTAGTTAGACTGTAGTTAGTCTCTAATTAGACTGTAGTTAGACTGTAGTTAGACTGTAGTTAGACTCTAGTTAGACTCTAATTAGACTGTAGTTAGACTGTAGTTAGACTGTAGTTAGACTGTAGTTAGTCTCTAGTTAGTCTCTAGTTAGTCTCTAGTTAGACTCTAGTTAGACTGTAGTTAGACTGTAGTTAGACTGTAGTTAGACTCTAGTTAGACTGTAGTTAGACTGTAGTTAGACTGTAGTTAGACTGTAGTTAGTCTCTAGTTAGACTGTAGTTAGACTGTACTTAGTCTCTAGTTAGACTCTAGTTAGTCTCTAGTTAGACTCTAGTTAGACTCTAGTTAGACTCTAGTTAGTCTCTAGTTAGACTGTAGTTAGACTCTAGTTAGACTTTAGACTCTAGTTAGTCTGTAGTTAGTCTCTAGTTAGACTGTAGTTAGACTGTAGTTAGACTGTAGTTAGTCTCTAGTTAGACTGTAGTTAGTCTCTAGTTAGACTCTAGTTAGTCTCTAGTTAGACTGTAGTTAGACTCTAGTTAGACTTTAGACTCTAGTTAGTCTGTAGTTAGTCTCTAGTTAGACTGTAGTTAGACTCTAGTTAGACTGTAGTTAGTCTCTAGTTAGACTTTAGACTCTAGTTAGACTGTAGTTAGTCTCTAGTTAGTCTCTAGTTAGACTGTAGTTAGACTCTAGTTAGACTGTAGTTAGACTGTAGTTAGACTTTAGACTGTAGTTAGTCTGTAGTTAGTCTCTAGTTAGACTGTAGTTAGACTCTAGTTAGACTGTAGTTAGTCTCTAGTTAGTCTCTAGTTAGACTTTAGACTCTAGTTAGACTGTAGTTAGTCTCTAGTTAGTCTCTAGTTAGCCTTTAGACTCTAGTTAGTCTCAGACTCTAATAATAATAAAGATAATAATATAGATAATAATGATGATGATGATGATGATGATAAAGATAATGATAAAGATAATAATGATACAGATAATAATGATGATAGTAATGATAACAATAATAATAATAAGACTCTAGTTAGACTCTAGTTAGAGTCTAGTTAGACTTTAGACTCTAGTTAGACTGTAGTTAGTCTCTAGTTAGTCTCTAGTTAGCCTTTAGACTCTAGTTAGTCTCAGACTCTAATAATAATAAAGATAATAATATAGATAATAATGATGATGATGATGATAAAGATAATGATAAAGATAATAATGATACAGATAATAATGATGATAGTAATGATAACAATAATAATAATAAGACTCTAGTTAGACTCTAGTTAGAGTCTAGTTAGACTTTAGACTCTAGTTAGAGACTAGTTAGACTTTAGTTAGACTTTAGACTCTAGTTAGACTCTTGTTAGACTCTAGTTAGACTTTAGTCTCTAGTTAGTCTGTAGTTAGAACCTAGTTAGACTCTAGTTAGACTTATAATAATAATAATAATAATAATACAGATAATAATGATGATAGTAATGATAACAATAATAATAATAATAATAATAATAATACAGATAATAATGATGATAGTAATGATAACAATAATAATAATAATAATAATAATAATACTCTAGTTAGTCTCTAGTTAGTCTCTAGTTAGACTTTAGTCTCTAGTTAGTCTCTAGTTAGACTCTAGTTAGACTTTAGACTCTAGTTAGTCTCTAGTTAGTCTCTAGTTAGACTTTAGTCTCTAGTTAGTCTCTAGTTAGACTCTAGTTAGACTCTAGTTAGACTTTAGCCTCTAGTTAGTCTCTAGTTAGACTCTAGTTAGACTTTAGTCTCTAGTTAGTCTCTAGTTAGACTCTAGTTAGACTTTAGTCTCTAGTTAGTCTCTAGTTAGTCTCTAGTTAGACTTTAGTCTCTAGTTAGACTCTAGTTAGACTTTAGTCTCTAGTTAGTCTCTAGTTAGACTTTAGACTCTAGTTAGTCTCTAGACTCTAATAATAATAAAGATAATAATATAGATAATGATGATGATGATGATGATGATAATAAAGATAATGATAATAATGATAAAGATAATAATAATGATGATAGTAATGATAACAATAATAATAATAATAATAATAATAATAATAATAAAGATAATAATGATGATGATGATAATAAAGATAATGATAATAATAATAAAGATAATAATAATGATGATAGTAATGATAACAATAATAATAATAATAATAATAATAATAATAATAATGGTCATAATAATAATAAAGATAATAATAATGATGATGATGATAATAATAATGATAATAATAATGATGATAATAATAACAATAACAAAGATATAATAATGATAATGATAATAATAACAACAACAATAAAGATAATAATAATAATAATAATAATAATAATGATAATATAATTATTATAGTTATTATAATAACAATAAAGACTCCAGCAGGAGGCAGCAGGAACAGACAGGAAGAGACAGAAAACACACTTCCTGTTTCTGTCAACTGACAGGAAATGATGTCACTTACACCTTGCTGCTAACTGGAAATGTGTGTGTGTGTGTGTGTGTGTGTGTGTGTGTGTGTGTGTGTGTGTTACCACAATGTGTGTTCTCAGCAGCAGAGTCTGCAGATGAAGAAGAGCAGCGCTTCAAACACTCGTCCTCCTGTAACACATTTTACACATACTTGTGCTTTTAATTCCTGCTTCTTAAAAACATATATGATGCAGTACTAATACTACTAATCTACTACAAGTATACAACGTATCTCAAACTGTCTCCACAATAAAGTACTGCTAAAAGTATCATCACAGAGCCGGATCATACATCTGGGTTGGACAGCAGTTAAACATTCACACAGCAGAACCTCAAATGGTTCTGAACCTTAAAGCTGCATTCTCTCTCCTGACCACCAGGGGGTGACTCCTCTGGTTGTATAGAAGTCTATGCTTCATGTGTTAAAGCTGCATTCTCTCTCCTGACCACCAGGGGGTGACTCCTCTGGTTGTATAGAAGTCTATGCTTCATGTGTTAAAGCTGCATTCTCTCTCCTGACCACCAGGGGGTGACTCCTCTGGTTGTATAGAAGTCTATTCTTCATGTGTTAAAGCTGCATTCTCTCTCCTGACCACCAGGGGGCGACTCCTCTGGTTGTATAGAAGTCTAAGCTTCATGTGTTAAAGCTGCATTCTCTCTCCTGACCACCAGGGGGCGACTCCTCTGGTTGTATAGAAGTCTATGCTTCATGTGTTAAAGCTGCATTCTCTCTCCTGACCACCAGGGGGCGACTCCTCTGGTTGTATAGAAGTATATGCTTCATGTGTTAAGGCTGCATTCTCTCTCCTGACCACCAGGGGGCGACTCCTCTGGTTGTATAGAAGTATATGCTTCATGTGTTAAGGCTGCATTCTCTCTCCTGACCACCAGGGGGCGACTCCTCTGGTTGTATAGAAGTATATGCTTCATGTGTTAAGGCTGCATTCTCTCTCCTGACCACCAGGGGGCGACTCCTCTGGTTGTATAGAAGTCTATGCTTCATGTGTTAAGGCTGCATTCTCTCTCCTGACCACCAGGGGGCGACTCCTCTGGTTGTATAGAAGTCTATGCTTCATGTGTTAAAGCTGCATTCTCTCTCCTGACCACCAGGGGGCGACTCCTCTGGTTGTATAGAAGTCTATGCTTCATGTGTTACAGCTGCATTCTCTCTCCTGACCACCAGGGGGCGACTCCGCTGGTTGTATAGAAGTCTATGCTTCATATGTTAAAGCTGCATTCTCTCTCCTGACCACCAGGGGGTGACTCCTCTGGTTGTATAGAAGTATATGCTTCATGTGTTAAAGCTGCATTCTCTCTCCTGACCACCAGGGGGCGACTCCTCTGGTTGTATAGAAGTCTATGCTTCATATGTTAAAGCTGCATTCTCTCTCCTGACCACCAGGGGGTGACTCCTCTGGTTGTATAGAAGTCTATGCTTCATGTGTTAAGGCTGCATTCTCAGCATTAGTAAATTATGGTCATTTAGAGTCAAACAGTCCATAAAGCAGGGGACGCTTTAGGGCGGGGCTACAAGGTGATTGACAGGTGTCTGTGTATTTAGCTCCACCCTCTTGTGTCACAAAAAACAAAATGGCGACGGCCAAAAAGCCAAAATTGAGCCTTCAAAATTGTTGTCAACTAACCAACGTTCTGAAATCAGCGTTTAGAGACATAACGGCCACCATGACAACCTGTGTGTAATTATGGGATGTACAATCTGTTGTACCTGTCTGTCCACTTTAGGCTCTCGTCTCATTGGTGCGACTATGGCAACCCTGCAGGGGGCGGGTCCTGACGATTGACGTCTTTTCGGCGGCAGGGCTGGAGGACTGAGAGACAGACAGACACAGAGAGAGAGAGAGAGAGAGAGAGAGAGAGAGAGAGAGAGAGAGAGAGAGAGAGAGAGAGAGAGAGAGAGAGACAGAGAGAGAGAGAGAGAGAGAGAGAGAGAGACAGTTCATGAGTTATTTAGTAATTGTTAGTTTATGACAGTACTATGATAGTACTGTCATAGTACTATCATAGTACTTTTACTGAAGGAGAAGTACACAGTGCTGCTTCCTGTCAGAAACATGATATGAAGCCTCCATCTTTGTTTCTTCTTCATGCTTTTTAACAGCAGCACGTTTCATAAAGTCCATTAAAGATCAAAGTGTCTGACAGACTTAAACTATCTACGGTTTGACTTAAGTATCTGAAGTAAACTGAGATAAACAGGAATAAACTGAGATAAACAGGAATAAACTGAGATAAATAGGAATAAACTGAGATAAATAGGAATAAACTGAGATAAACAGGAATAAACTGAGATAAACAGGAATAAACTGAGATAAATAGGAATAAACTGAGATAAACAGGAATAAACTGAGATAAACAGGAATAAACTGAGATAAACAGGAATAAACTGAGATAAATAGGAATAAACTGAGATAAATAGGAATAAACTGAGATAAACAGGAATAAACCCTCTGAGTGTGTGAGATAAGATCTGACTTCTCACACTGAGACAGGAAGTGCTGAGACAAGAGGGGGAGGACGTCATGTGACGTCTGCAGTCTTTCTACTTCCTGTTTCAGCCCCGGTTCTATTTCTATGTAGAACCTGTCTTTACTAACATGTTCTTCAGTTCAGTAGATGTTCTAACTAAACTGTTCTCTACATGTCTGAATGTAAATACAACATCATTATTCTGTAGAAGAGTGTTTATTGTGTGTTTGGTGATTTCATGCTTGTTCAGACTCACCTCAGTCCTTGTGTGGACACCTGAGGGAGGGACACCTGGGGGAGGGACACCTGAGGGAGGGACACCTGGGGGAGGGACACCTGGGGGAGGGACACCTGAGGGAGGGACACCTGAGGGAGGGACACCTGGGGGAGGGACACCTGGGGGAGGTGCTCTTTGAGAGGCATCGGGGGCTTAGGAGGAGCCAAAGCTGTCTGCTCTTCGTCCTCCTCTTCCTCTTCCTCTGCAGGAGCTCCTGACCTCCAGCAGGTAGACGTCCTCTCTGATGTCTGCTGGTCGTCAAACCCACATGTCTGTCCCACGGTGACCGGTGATTGGACAAGGGGGGTGGAGTCGCCTTGTCTCTCTGCAGCCAATCGGACCAGTTCCTGACAAACAACGGGTGATTACATCACAACAACAACAACAACAACAACAACACATGCTGCTAGGACGGAGAGGACAGCAAGGACAACAAGACAGGACAAGTTACCAATGGACACATAGGTGTAGGACGAGTAGGACGTGAAGTAGGACCAGTAGAAGAAGTAGGACCAGTAGCACCAGTAGAAGAAGTATGACCAGTATCACCAGTAGAAGAAGTAGGACCAGTAGGACCAGTAGGACCAGTAGAAGAAGTAGGACCAGTAGAAGAAGTAGAAGAAGTAGGACCAGTAGAATAAGTAGAACCAGTAGGACCAGTAGAAGAAGTAGGACCAGTAGAAGAAGTAGGACCAGTAGAAGAAGTAGGACCAGTAGAAGAAGTAGGACCAGTAGCACCAGTAGAAGAAGTAGGACCAGTAGAAGAAGTAGGACCAGTATCACCAGTAGAAGAAGTAGGACCAGTAGAAGAAGTAGAAGAAGTAGGACCAGTAGAAGAAGTAGAAGAAGTAGGACCAGTAGAAGAAGTAGAAGAAGTAGGACCAGTAGAAGAAGTAGGACCAGTAGAAGAAGTAGGACCAGTAGCACCAGTAGAAGAAGTAGGACCAGTAGCACCAGTAGAAGAAGTATGACCAGTATCACCAGTAGAAGAAGTAGGACCAGTATCACCAGTAGAAGAAGTAGAACCAGTAGCACCAGTAGAAGAAGTAGAACCAGTAGGACCAGTAGAAGAAGTAGGACCAGTAGAAGAAGTAGGACCAGTAGAAGAAGTATAACCAGTAGGACCAGTAGAAGAATTAGGACCAGTAGAAGAAGTAGAACCAGTAGGACCAGTAGCACCAGTAGAAGAAGTAGGACCAGTAGGACCAGTAGAAGAAGTAGGACCAGTAGAAGAGGTAGGACCAGTAGGACCAGTAGAAGAAGTAGCACCAGTAGAAGAAGTAGGACCAGTAGCACCAGTAGAAGAGGTAGGACCAGTAGGACCAGTAGAAGAAGTAGCACCAGTAGAAGAAGTAGGACCAGTAGCACCAGTAGAAGAAGTAGGACCAGTAGGACCAGTAGAAGAAGTAGGACCAGTAACACCAGTAGAAGAAGTAGGATCAGTAGCACCAGTAGAAGAAGTAGGACCAGTAGCACCAGTAGAAGAAATAGAACCAATATAAGGAGTAGGACCAGTAGCACCAGTAGAAGAAGTAGGACCAGTAGAAGAGGTAGGACCAGTAGGACCAGTAGAAGAAGTAGCACCAGTAGTAGAAGTAGGACCAGTAGCACCAGTAGAAGAAGTAGGACCAGTAGGACAAGTAGGACCAGTAGCACCAGTAGAAGAAGTAGGACCAGTAGAAGAGGTAGGACCAGTAGGACCAGTAGAAGAAGTAGCACCAGTAGAAGAAGTAGGACCAGTAACACCAGTAGAAGAAGTAGGACCAGTAACACCAGTAGAAGAAGTAGGACCAGTAACACCAGTAGAAGAAGTAGGATCAGTAGCACCAGTAGAAGAAGTAGGACCAGTAGCACCAGTAGAAGAAGTAGAACCAGTATAAGGAGTAGGACCAGTAGCACCAGTAGAAGGAGTAGGACCAGTAGGAGGAGTAGGACCAGTAGCACCAGTAGAAGGAGTAGGACCAGTAGGAGGAGTAGGAGGAGTAGGACCAGTAGCACCAGTAGAAGGAGTAGGACCAGTAGCACCAGTAGAAGAAGTAGAACCAGTATAAGGAGTAGGACCAGTAGCACCAGTAGAAGGAGTAGGACCAGTAGGAGGAGTAGGAGGAGTAGGAGGAGTAGGACCAGTAGCACCAGTAGGACCAGTAGGACCAGTAGAAGGAGTAGGACCAGTAGCACCAGTAGAAGGAGTAGGACCAGTAGCACCAGTAGAAGAAGTAGGACCAGTAGCACCAGTAGAAGAAGTAGGACCAGTAGCACCAGTAGAAGAAGTAGAACCAGTAGAAGAAGTAGGACCAGTATCACCAGTAGAAGGAGTAGGACCAGTAGCACCAGTAGAAGGAGTAGGACCAGTAGCACCAGTAGAAGAAGTAGGACCAGTAGCACCAGTAGAAGAAGTAGGATCAGTATAAGGAGTAGGACCAGTAGCACCAGTAGAAGGAGTAGGACCAGTAGAAGAAGTAGGACCAGTAGGACCAGTAGCACCAGTAGAAGAAGTAGAACCAGGAGGAGTAGGACCAGTAGGACCAGTAGCACCAGTAGAAGAAGTAGGACCAGTAGAAGAAGTAGGACCAGTAGGACCAGTAGCACCAGTAGAAGAAGTAGAACCAGGAGGAGTAGGACCAGTAGGACCAGTAGCACCAGTAGCACCAGTAGGAGGAGTAGGACCAGTAGCACCAGTAGAAGAAGTAGGACCAGTAGCACCAGTAGAAGAAGTAGAACCAGGAGGAGTAGGACCAGTAGGACCAGTAGCAGGACCAGTAGCACCAGTAGAAGAAGTAGAACCAGGAGGAGTAGGACCAGTAGGACCAGTAGCACCAGTAGGACCAGTAGCACCAGTAGAAGGAGTAGGATCAGTATAAGGAGTAGGACCAGTAGCACCAGTAGAAGGAGTAGGACCAGTAGAAGAAGTAGGACCAGTAGGACCAGTAGCACCAGTAGAAGGAGTAGGACCAGGAGGAGTAGGACCAGTAGCACCAGTAGGACCAGTAGCACCAGTAGAAGGAGTAGGATCAGTATAAGGAGTAGGACCAGTAGCACCAGTAGAAGGAGTAGGACCAGTAGAAGAAGTAGCACCAGTAGGACCAGTAGCACTAGTAGAAGAAGTAGAACCAGGAGGAGTAGGACCAGTAGGACCAGTAGCACCAGTAGGACCAGTAGCACCAGTAGAAGAAGTAGGACCAGTAGGACCAGTAGCACCAGTAGAAGGAGTAGGACCAGTAGAAGAAGTAGGACCAGTAGGACCAGTAGCACCAGTAGAAGAAGTAGGACCAGTAGCACCAGTAGAAGAAGTAGAACCAGTAGGAGGAGTAGGACCAGTAGGACCAGTAGCACCAGTAGAAGGAGTAGGACCAGTAGCACCAGTAGAAGGAGTAGGACCAGTAGAAGAAGTAGGACCAGTAGGACCAGTAGCACCAGTAGAAGGAGTAGGACCAGTAGCACCAGTAGAAGGAGTAGGACCAGTAGAAGAAGTAGGACCAGTAGGACCAGTAGCACCAGTAGAAGGAGTAGGACCAGTAGCACCAGTAGAAGGAGTAGGACCAGTAGAAGAAGTAGGACCAGTAGGACCAGTAGCACCAGTAGAAGAAGTAGAACCAGTAGGAGGAGTAGGACCAGTAGGACCAGTAGCACCAGTAGGACCAGTAGGACCAGTAGCACCAGTAGAAGAAGTAGAACCAGTAGGAGGAGTAGGACCAGTAGGACCAGTAGCACCAGTAGCACCAGTAGGACCAGTAGCACCAGTAGAAGAAGTAGAACCAGTAGGAGGAGTAGGACCAGTAGGACCAGTAGGACCAGTAGCACCAGTAGAAGAAGTAGAACCAGGAGGAGTAGGACCAGTAGGACCAGTAGCACCAGTAGGACCAGTAGCACCAGTAGAAGGAGTAGGACAGTGGACCTGTCGATGAGGACAGTTTGTCTCCATGGCGACCGTCTCTCACTGGTTTTCACCTTGACACCGTCCAGCACGGCCCTGATCACCACGGTAACGCTTGTTGTGGAGTCCTTGTTGCCGTGGGCGACGCCTTGCAGCATCACCTGATCGGCCCAGCGAGTCAGCCGAGCCACAGACAGGTAGAGACGGGTGAGACGGGAGGAGACGGTCTCACTGCAGAGGGGACAGAAGGTCGGTCAGGAGACCGCGGGTCACTCCACGGTGCCGACAGGGCGACCTACCTGTGGTGCAGGTGCGGCTCCAGCTGGACCAGGGTCTGGACCAGGGTCTGGACCAGGGTCTGGACCAGGGTCTGGACCGCCTCCAGCACCCCGCTGGACGCGCCCCCCAGCAGACCGCCCACCACCGCCGGGTCCAGGACCAGTTTGTCCACTCCCAGTCTGTCCACTCCCAGTCTGTCCACCAGAGCTTTGAAGTACTGCAGAGAGCTGACGACGGCCCGCTGCTGGTCCGCCAACACACACACCGGCTGACACACACACACACACAATTAATACAGTGTGTGTGTACCTTGTGTTGCAGTGTGTGTGTACCTTGTGTTGCAGTGTGTGTGTATCTTGTGTTGCAGTGTGTGTGTACCTTGTGTTGCAGTGTGTGTGTACCTTGTGTTGCAGTGTGTGTGTACCTTGTGTTACAGTGTGTGTGTATCTTGTGTTGCAGTGTGTGTGTACCTTGTGTTGCAGTGTGTGTGTACCTTGTGTTGCAGTGTGTATGTACCTTGTGTTGCAGTGTGTTACAGTGTGTGTGTACATTGTGTTGCAGTGTGTGTGTACCTTGTGTTACAGTGTGTGTGTATCTTGTGTTGCAGTGTGTGTGTACCTTGTGTTGCAGTGTGTGTGTACCTTGTGTTGCAGTGTGTATGTACCTTGTGTTGCAGTGTGTTCCAGTGTGTGTGTATCTTGTGTTGAAGTGTGTGTACCTTGTGTTGCAGTGTGTACATTGTGTTGCAGTGTGTATGTACCTTGTGTTGCAGTACCTTGTGTTGCAGCGTGTTACAGTGTGTGTGTATCTTGTGTTGCAGTGTGTGTGTACCTTGTGTTGCAGTGTGTGTGTACCTTGTGTTGCAGTGTGTATGTACCTTGTGTTGCAGTGTGTTCCAGTGTGTGTGTATCTTGTGTTGAAGTGTGTGTGTACCTTGTGTTGCAGTGTGTACATTGTGTTGCAGTGTGTATGTACCTTGTGTTGCAGTACCTTGTGCCCAGTGTGTCCCAGTGTGTGTACCTTGTGTTACAGTGTGTGTACCTTGTGTTGCAGTGTGTCCCAGTGTGTGTACCTTGTGTTGCAGTGTGTTACAGTGTGTGTACCTTGTGTTCCAGTGTGTCCCAGTGAGTGTACCTTGTGTTGCAGTGTGTCCCAGTGTGTCTCAGTGTGTGTACCTTGTGTTGCAGTGTGTCTCAGTGTGTGTACCTTGTGTTGCAGTGTGTCCCAGTGTGTCTCAGTGTGTGTACCTTGTGTTGCAGTGTGTTACAGTGTGTGTACCTTGTGTTGCAGTGTGTCTCAGTGTGTGTACCTTGTGTTGCAGTGTGTCCCAGTGTGTCCCAGTGTGTGTACCTTGTGTTCCAGTGTGTCTCAGTGTGTGTACCTTGTGTTCCAGTGTGTCTCAGTGTGTGTACCTTGTGTTGCAGTGTGTCCCAGTGTGTCTCAGTGTGTGTACCTTGTGTTGCAGTGTGTTACAGTGTGTGTACCTTGTGTTGCAGTGTGTCTCAGTGTGTGTACCTTGTGTTGCAGTGTGTCCCAGTGTGTCCCAGTGTGTGTACCTTGTGTTCCAGTGTGTCTCAGTGTGTCTCAGTGTGTGTACCTTGTGTCCCAGTGTGTCTCAGTGTGTGTACCTTGTGTTCCAGTGTGTCTCAGTGTGTCTCAGTGTGTGTACCTTGTGTTCCAGTGTGTTACAGTGTGTGTACCTTGTGTTGCAGTGTGTCTCAGTGTGTGTACCTTGTGTTGCAGTGTGTCTCAGTGTGTGTACCTTGTGTTGCAGTGTGTTACAGTGTGTGTACCTTGTGTTGCAGTGTGTCTCAGTGTGTCTCAGTGTGTGTACCTTGTGTTGCAGTGTGTCCCAGCGTGTCTCAGTGTGTGTACCTTGTGTTGCAGTGTGTTACAGTGTGTGTACCTTGTGTTGCAGTGTGTCTCAGTGTGTGTACCTTGTGTTGCAGTGTGTCCCAGTGTGTGTACCTTGTGTTCCAGTGTGTTACAGTGTGTGTACCTTGTGTTGCAGTGTGTCTCAGTGTGTCTCAGTGTGTGTACCTTGTGTTGCAGTGTGTCTCAGTGTGTCTCAGTGTGTGTACCTTGTGTTCCAGTGTGTCTCAGTGTGTGTACCTTGTGTTGCAGTGTGTCTCAGTGTGTCTCAGTGTGTGTACCTTGTGTTGCAGTGTGTCCCAGTGTGTCTCAGTGTGTGTACCTTGTGTTGCAGTGTGTCCCAGTGTGTCTCAGTGTGTGTACCTTGTGTCCCAGTGTGTCTCAGTGTGTCTCAGTGTGTGTACCTTGTGTCCCAGTGTGTCTCAGTGTGTGTACCTTGTGTCCCAGTGTGTCTCAGTGTGTCTCAGTGTGTCTCAGTGTGTGTACCTTGTGTTGCAGTGTGTTACAGTGTGTGTACCTTGTGTTGCAGTGTGTCCCAGTGTGTCCCAGTGTGTCTCAGTGTGTGTACCTTGTGTTGCAGTGTGTTACAGTGTGTGTACCTTGTGTTGCAGTGTGTCCCAGTGTGTCTCAGTGTGTGTACCTTGTGTTGCAGTGTGTCCCAGTGTGTCTCAGTGTGTGTACCTTGTGTTCCAGTGTGTCTCAGTGTGTGTACCTTGTGTTCCAGTGTGTCTCAGTGTGTGTACCTTGTGTTCCAGTGTGTTACAGTGTGTGTACCTTGTGTTGCAGTGTGTCTGTGTGTGTACCTTGTGTTGCAGTGTGTCCCAGTGTGTGTACCTTGTGTTCCAGTGTGTTACAGTGTGTGTACCTTGTGTTGCAGTGTGTCTCAGTGTGTCTCAGTGTGTGTACCTTGTGTTGCAGTGTGTCCCAGCGTGTCTCAGTGTGTGTACCTTGTGTTGCAGTGTGTCTCAGTGTGTGTACCTTGTGTTGCAGTGTGTCCCAGTGTGTGTACCTTGTGTTGCAGTGTGTCTCAGTGTGTCTCAGTGTGTGTACCTTGTGTTGCAGTGTGTCTCAGTGTGTCTCAGTGTGTGTACCTTGTGTTGCAGTGTGTCCCAGTGTGTCTCAGTGTGTGTACCTTGTGTTGCAGTGTGTCCCAGTGTGTCTCAGTGTGTGTACCTTGTGTCCCAGTGTGTCTCAGTGTGTCTCAGTGTGTGTACCTTGTGTCCCAGTGTGTCTCAGTGTGTGTACCTTGTGTCCCAGTGTGTCTCAGTGTGTCTCAGTGTGTGTACCTTGTGTGGCAGTGTGTTACAGTGTGTGTACCTTGTGTTGCAGTGTGTCCCAGTGTGTCTCAGTGTGTGTACCTTGTGTTGCAGTGTGTTACAGTGTGTGTACCTTGTGTTGCAGTGTGTCCCAGTGTGTCTCAGTGTGTGTACCTTGTGTTGCAGTGTGTCTCAGTGTGTGTACCTTGTGTTGCAGTGTGTCCCAGTGTGTCTCAGTGTGTGTACCTTGTGTTGCAGTGTGTCCCAGTGTGTGTACCTTGTGTTGCAGTGTGTGTTGCAGGTTCAGATCACATGGTTTGGGTCCCTGTGATGGGGTTTGTTTGATTCGCTCAGAGCGTCTGATCCTCGGTGGGTGGAGCTTATCCTTCAGCCTCATGGTGAGAGACACAAACTGGGAGGCTGAGAGGAAGAGGATCTTCATCATCATCAATAACTACAACTGCAAAAGCATCTCAGTTTCAAACTAACTAAAGTCTGAAGGAAAGTGTGGCTAACAGTTAGCATATGAGACAGAGGGAAGAGGAGCTTACCTGTCTTACTCTCCGCCCGGGAGGACATGTCTGCAGACAGACGGCTGCTAACGGAAGAACAGTTTAACCCTGTCTCTCTCTCTGCCCTTCTCCTCTTCCTTCCTCCTTCTCTTCTTCCTCTTTCTGTGTCAGTCAGCCGTCCTCCTGTCTGTCTTCACAGTGAGGAAGAGGAGGAGTCATCCTGCAGCACCCCCTGCTGGCAGGAAGCCCACAGCACCGCTCTGCTCACCAGGAAGGACACGCGTTGGATCAATAACTCAAGTTATTGACGACTTTCAGTTGCTTTTAGTAATAATAAAGAAGCCATTCGCTCTTCGTCTTCATCTTCATCCAAACAAACTTTATTCATGTCAACACGTCTCTGTCTGATCACATCACACCAAGATACACAACACAACTACACACACAGTCTGGGCTGCTGCATATTTCAGTTGAATAGGTCGATATATATGCTCCTGATGGTTGTTATTTTTATATAATCTTAAACATTTATATTAATACCAAACATTGAAGTTTCTACGATCACAGTGAGGAGCTGCGTTCAGCAGCAGCAACATGAAGCACTTTAAACTAGCATGCTAACAAACACCTTCAGCTAACGCTAGGCTAACGCTCAGCTAACGCTATGCTCATCTTATGTTCAGCTAATGCTATGCTAATGTTTAGCTATCGCTCAGCTAACACTCTGCTAACACCCAGCTATCGCTCTGCTCACGCTCGCTAACGCCCAGCTAACGCTCAGCTAACACTCTGCTAACGCCAAGCTATCGCTCGGCTCACGCTCAGCTAACATTCTGCTAACACTCGGCTCACGCTCTACTAACGCTCAGCTAACACTCTGCTAACGTCCAGCTAACGCTCAGCTAACATTCGGCTAACACTCGGCTCACGCTCAGCTAACACTCTGATAACGCCCAGCTAACAGTCAGCTAACACTCTGCTAACGTCCAGCTAACGCTCAGCTAACATTCGGCTAACACTCGGCTCACGCTCAGCTAACACTCTCATAACGCCCAGCTAACACTCTGCTAACGTCCAGCTATCGCTCTGCTACCTCAGTGAAACATGTGGTCTGTTGAACGCAGCTCAGAACTGGACTAACTCAACAGAATCAGCACCACAAGAACAACAAACACAGTAGAATAAATAGATCAGCAGTTACAGTTTAGAACCCGACAGCTGCAGTCAGGATGGAACCAGAAACACGGTCAACAATTTCTTCTCCTGGATTCCTTCTTTACATTTAATAAACTCAAATGAACACATCAGAGGAATATAAGAAACTATTGCATACATTAATATTGCTTCACATTGTTGCTTTATTTGAATTAGAAGTAAAACCTTTGGAACACTTTATCTTCTGATTTCCTTTTTGAGACCAATTATGAATGAACAGAGAGGATTAATCTTGAATGATTAAAAGACATACCAGACCCCCAAACTGCAAAGCTGCTATCTGTGTCGATTGGTTTCAAAACCAGTTAGAACCAGTATGAACCAACTGGTACCAGTTAAAACCACTTTGGACTCATAACAAGTTGAAATCAGTTAACAAGTTAGGACCAGTTGGGACGAATTAGTACCAGTTAGGACCAGTTAGAAACAGTTGGGACCAGTTGGGACCAGTTAGAAACAGTTGGGACCAGTTAGAAACAGTTAGGACCAGTTGGGACCAGTTAGAAACAGTTAGGACCAGTTAGAAGTCTTAGTTCAGTGAAGAGAGAATTCATTCAGAAGGTGTGCAATGCATGCTGGTACATGTAGGCACAGCCGGCAGCTGTCTGGGTCAATGAGCATCATGGGGAATTTATTTCTGGACTACATTTACCATCAACCCGTTAACAAGGTGACAGCTAAGATCAACAATGCCATGTTAACATATTCTTAAATAAATAAATAGATAATACATATTACATAATAACATCACAAATATTAGAAATAATATGTTAACTTTACACTGTAAAGAAAAGTCCCCACAATGCAACACATCAGCTTCATACAAGAGAAACAAAAGATGAACTACAAATACTCCAGGAGTTGATGCGAGCTAACGGCTAGCTAGTGACCAGCTAACGTGATCCCAGTGAGGAGTGAGCGCTCTTCACGTGTCCAACATCTCTTCATCAGTACCTCATGTTTCAGACAGACAGGCAGCTGACCTGTCTCACTCTCCTGACAGCAGACAGACAGCTGACCTGTCTCACTCTCCTGACAGCAGACAGACAGCTGACCTGTCTCACTCTCCTGACAGCAGACAGACAGCTGACCTGTCTCACTCTCCTGACAGCAGACAGGCAGCTGACCTGTCTCACTCTCCTGACAGCAGACAGACAGCTGACCTGTCTCACTCTCCTGACAGCAGACAGGCTGCTGAACCACATATCAATACACTCAATATTGCTGATCATATATAGTCATGATGTGCTCATAATCAATATCCTTATAATTATTATAGTAAAGTTCACAGTAACACAGCGCCAGTAGAGACCAGCAGAGACCAGCAGAGACCAGTAGAGACCAGTAGAGACCAGCAGAGACCAGTAGAGACCAGTAGAGACCAGTAGAGACCAGCAGAGACCAGCAGAGACCAGTAGAGACCAGTAGAGACCAGCAGAGACCAGTAGAGACCAGTAGAGACCAGTAGAGACCAGCAGAGACCAGCAGAGACCAGTAGAGACCAGCAGAGACCAGTAGAGACCAGCAGAGACCAGTAGAGACCAGCAGAGACCAGTAGAGACCAGCAGAGACCAGCAGAGACCAGCAGAACAGTTCCGTAGAGACACAAACACACACTGGGTTCCAGTTAACCCTCAACAGAAGACTGGGGGCTCTCTCCGTGGGCGGGGCTTCCTTTACTGGGACGACTGGGAACAGAGAGAACAGAGAACCATGATCGGTGTCAAAGGTCAACAAGAGAATACTGTTGGTATCAGTGAGAACCAGAGAGAACTAGAGAGAACCAGAGAGAACAGAGAGAACCAGAGAGAACGGAGAGAACCAGAGAGAACGGAGAGAACCAGAGAGAACTAGAGAGAACCAGAGAGAACAGAGAGAACCAGAGAGAACTAGAGAGAACCAGAGAGAACTAGAGAGAACCAGAGAGAACCAGAGAGAACGGAGAGAACCAGAGAGAACCAGAGAAAACAGAGAGAACCAAAGAGAACCAGAGGGAACCGAGAGAACAAGAGAGAACCAGAGAGAACAGAGAGAACGGAGAGAACCAAAGAGAACCAGAGAGAACCAGAGGGAACAGAGAGAACCAAAGAGAACCAGAGGGAACCGAGAGAACAAGAGAGAACCAGAGAGAACAGAGAGAACCAGAGAGAACAAAGAGAACCAGAGAGAACAGAGAGAACCAGAGAGAACAGAGAGAACCAGAGAGAACCAGAGAGAACAAAGAGAACCAGAGAGAACAAAGAGAACCAGAGAGAACCAGAGAGAACCAGAGAGAACAGAGAGAACCAGAGAGAACAGAGAGAACCAGAGAGAACCAGAGAGAACCAGAGAGAACAAAGAGAACAGAGAGAACAAAGAGAACCAGA
>JBAMJR010000222.1:155000-170000 GCA_038501785.1 Myoxocephalus aenaeus
GGAGAGATGGAGAGATGGAGAGATGGAGAGATAAAGGAGAGATGGAGAGATGGAGAGATAAAGGAGAGATGGAGTGATGGAGAGATGGAGGAGAGAAGGAGGAGAGATGGAGTGATAAAAGAGAGATGGAGAGATAAAGGAGAGATGGAGTGATGGAGAGATAAAGGAGAGATGGAGAGATAAAGGAGAGATGGAGTGATGGAGAGATGGAGTGATGGAGAGATAAAGGAGTGATGGAGAGATGGAGAGATGGAGAGATAAAGGAGTGATGGAGAGATGGAGAGATGGAGAGATAAAGGAGAGATGGAGTGATGGAGAGATGGAGTGATGGAGAGATAAAGGAGAGATGGAGAGATAAAGGAGAGATGGAGTGATGGAGAGATGGAGTGATGGAGAGATAAAGGAGTGATGGAGAGATGGAGAGATGGAGAGATAAAGGAGTGATGGAGAGATGGAGAGATGGAGAGATAAAGGAGAGATGGAGTGATGGAGAGATGGAGTGATGGAGAGATAAAGGAGAGATGGAGTGATGGAGAGATGGAGAGATGGAGTGATGGAGAGATGGAGGTGGTTTGTGGATCGCTGCTTTTGTTCTTCAGCACCAACAAAGAAGAAACTGGTTCTCATCAAACTCAGATCTTCTGTGTTCAACCACAAGGTTCATATAGCAGTATGTGTTACTGGTTTATATATATATATATATATATATATATATATATATATATATATATATATATATATATATATATATATATGTGTTACTGGTTTATATATATATGTGTTACTGGTTTATATATATGTGATACTGGTTTATATATGTGATACTGGTTTATATATGTGTTACTGGTTTATATATATGTGATACTGGTTTATATATATGTGTTACTGGTTTATATATGTGATACTGGTTTATATATATGTGATACTGGTTTATATATATGTGATACTGGTTTATATATATGTGATACTGGTTTATATATATGTGATACTGGTTTATATATATGTGATACTGGTTTATATATATGTGTTACTGGTTTATATATGTGATACTGGTTTATATATATGTGATACTGGTTTATATATATGTGATACTGGTTTATATATATGTGATACTGGTATATATATGTGATACTGGTTTATATATGTGATACTGGTTTATATATATGTGATACTGGTTTATATATATGTGTTACTGGTTTATATATATGTGATACTGGTTTATATATATATGTGATACTGGTTTATATATATGTGTTACTGGTTTATATATATGTGTTACTGGTTTATATATATGTGATACTGGTTTATATATGTGATACTGGTTTATATATATGTGTTACTGGTTTATATATATGTGATACTGGTTTATATATGTGATACTGGTTTATATATGTGATACTGGTTTATATTGTATATATGTTACTGGTTTATATATATGTGTTACTGGTTTATATATATGTGTTACTGGTTTATATATATGTGATACTGGTTTATATATATGTGATACTGGTTTATATATATATGTGATACTGGTTTATATATATGTGTTACTGGTTTATATATATGTGTTACTGGTTTATATATATGTGATACTGGTTTATATATATGTGATACTGGTTTATATATATGTGATACTGGTTTATATATATGTGTTACTGGTTTATATATATGTGATACTGGTTTATATATGTGATACTGGTTTATATATGTGATACTGGTTTATATTGTATATATGTTACTGGTTTATATATATGTGTTACTGGTTTATATATATGTGGTACTAGTTTATATTGTTATATATGTTACTGGTTTATATACGTGTGTTACTGGTTTATATATATGTGTTACTGGTTTATATATATGTGATACTGGTTTATATATATGTGATACTGGTTTATATATATATGTTACTGGTTTATATATATGTGATACTGGTTTATATATATGTGTTACTGGTTTATATATATATGTTACTGGTTTATATACGTGTGTTACTGGTTTATATATATGTGATACTGGTTTATATATATATGTTACTGGTTTATATATATGTGATACTGGTTTATATATATGTGTTACTGGTTTATATATATGTGTTACTGGTTTATATATATGTGATACTGGTTTATATATATATGTTACTGGTTTATATATATGTGTTACTGGTTTATATATATGTGATACTGGTTTATATATATATGTGATACTGGTTTATATATATATGTTACTGGTTTATATATATGTGATACTGGTTTATATATATGTGTTACTGGTTTATATATATGTGATACTGGTTTATATATATGTGATACTGGTTTATATATATGTGATACTGGTTTATATATATGTGTTACTGGTTTATATATATGTGATACTGGTTTATATATGTGATACTGGTTTATATATATGTGTTACTGGTTTATATATATGTGATACTGGTTTATATATATGTGATACTGGTTTATATATGTGATACTGGTTTATATATATGTGTTACTGGTTTATATATATGTGTTACTGGTTTATATATATGTGATACTGGTTTATATATGTGATACTGGTTTATATATGTGATACTGGTTTATATATATGTGTTACTGGTTTATATATATGTGATACTGGTTTATATATATGTGATACTGGTTTATATATGTGATACTGGTTTATATATGTGATACTGGTTTATATTGTATATATGTTACTGGTTTATATATATGTGTTACTGGTTTATATATATGTGATACTGGTTTATATATATGTGATACTGGTTTATATATATGTGATACTGGTTTATATATGTGATACTGGTTTATATTGTATATATGTTACTGGTTTATATATATGTGTTACTGGTTTATATATATGTGTTACTGGTTTATATATGTGATACTGGTTTATATATATGTGATACTGGTTTATATATATGTGATACTGGTTTATATATGTGATACTGGTTTATATATGTGATACTGGTTTATATTGTATATATGTTACTGGTTTATATATATGTGATACTGGTTTATATATATGTGATACTGGTTTATATATGTGATACTGGTTTATATATGTGATACTGGTTTATATTGTATATATGTTACTGGTTTATATATATGTGTTACTGGTTTATATATATGTGGTACTAGTTTATATTGTTATATATGTTACTGGTTTATATATGTGTGTTACTGGTTTATATATATGTGTTACTGGTTTATATATATGTGGTACTAGTTTATATTGTTATATATGTTACTGGTTTATATATGTGTGTTACTGGTTTATATATATGTGATACTGGTTTATATTGTATATGTGTTACTGGTTTATTGGTGGATGATAGAACATATTATTATTTTTCCCATACCTTGGGGAGCTCTCTCGGGTCACTTTCGAGTCCTCTCAAGTCTTACTTTATTTATTTTATATTTATGGTTGAATTGTGAGTTAAACATCTAAAATGGACAATATTGAACATATTCTCTTAAACCAGGCTGTGCTGTGTGGGATCAAGAGCCTGGAATGGATTCATGGAACATAACAACCCATAAAGACCTTAAGGAGAGTCCTCCTCCGGGGGGCGCTTCAGCCCATCTGCTTTAAAGGTTCAAGTTCAAGTTTAAAGTTAAGTTTAAAGTTTAAAGTCTTAAACGTTTTGAATGGAATCAATGAAGCTAAAGATCTGCACCTTTTTAGTATTCATGATTATTTATTCTTTTCTTTTCTCGGTATTTAGTATTATTGTTATACTTATAAATAATAATTAAATTAATAATAATATAATTTGTATTAACATAATACTAATACTATTGTTATAGTAGTAATAATAATAATAATAATATGTTTCATATTACACATTAACTGCACTATTTAAACAGAAGTTTGATCAGCTGCTGAAACACAGAAGCTGATTTAGCTGACAGTCTTTGAACACATCACTGGGGTACCTGGGGACTCCAGGGGGGGGCGCTCTGTTGGGTCTGGAGGGGATGCAGGGCACTCCGGGGTCCGGGGACACCGCGGGACGAGACGGAGGGCCGGGGGCCGCTCGACCACCCGGACGAAGAGGGCCGGGGGGGGCCCGCCGCTGGGGGGTCGGGCTGGACATGGGAGACCTGCAGAGACCAGCAGAGACCAGCAGAGACCGTCAGAGACCGGCAGAGACCGGCAGAGACCGGCAGAGACCTGCAGAGACCGGCAGAGACCTGCAGAGACCGTCAGAGACCTGCAGAGACCGTGAGAGACCAGCAGAGACCGTGAGAGACCAGCAGAGACCGTCAGAGACCTGCAGAGACCGGCAGAGACCGGCAGAGACCGTCAGAGACCTGCAGAGACCGGCAGAGACCGTCAGAGACCTGCAGAGACCTGCAGAGACCGGCAGAGACCGGCAGAGACCGTCAGAGACCTGCAGAGACCGTCAGAGACCTGCAGAGACCTGCAGAGACCTGCAGAGACCGGCAGAGACCTGCAGAGACCTGCAGAGACCTGCAGAGACCAGCAGAGACCTGCAGAGACCGGCAGAGACCTGCAGAGACCTGCAGAGACCTGCAGAGACCAGCAGAGACCTGCAGAGACCGTCAGAGACCTGCAGAGACCTGCAGAGACCGTGAGAGACCAGCAGAGACCAGCAGAGACCGGCAGAGACCTGCAGAGACCGTCAGAGACCTGCAGAGACCTGCAGAGACCGTGAGAGACCAGCAGAGACCAGCAGAGACCGGCAGAGACCTGCAGAGACCGTCAGAGACCTGCAGAGACCTGCAGAGACCGTGAGAGACCAGCAGAGACCGTCAGAGACCGGCAGAGACCGGCAGAGACCGTCAGAGACCTGCAGAGACCAGCAGAGACCAGCAGAGACCGTCAGAGACCGTCAGAGACCTGCAGAGACCTGCAGAGACCGTGAGAGACCAGCAGAGACCAGCAGAGACCGGCAGAGACCGTCAGAGACCGGCAGAGATCGTCAGAGACCTGCAGAGACCGTCAGAGACCTGCAGAGACCTGCAGAGACCGCGAGAGACCGGCAGAGACCGTCAGAGACCGTCAGAGACCGGCAGAGACCGTCAGAGACCGTCAGAGACCTGCAGAGACCGTCAGAGAACTGCAGAGACCTGCAGAGACCGTCAGAGACCTGCAGAGACCGGCAGAGACCGTCAGAGAACTGCAGAGACCTGCAGAGACCTGCAGAGACCGTCAGAGACCTGCAGAGACCGTCAGAGACCTGCAGAGACCGGCAGAGACCGTCAGAGACCTGCAGAGACCAGCAGAGACCTGCAGAGACCGTCAGAGACCTGCAGAGACCGTCAGAGACCGGCAGAGACCGTCAGAGACCGGCAGAGATCGTCAGAGACCTGCAGAGACCGTCAGAGACCGTGAGAGACCAGCAGAGACCTGCAGAGACCAGCAGAGACCTGCAGAGACCGGCAGAGACCGTCAGAGACCGTCAGAGACCTGCAGAGACCGTCAGAGACCTGCAGAGACCGTGAGAGACCAGCAGAGACCGGCAGAGACCGGCAGAGACCGGCAGAGACCTGCAGAGACCGTCAGAGACCTGCAGAGACCGTGAGAGACCAGCAGAGACCGGCAGAGACCGGCAGAGACCGGCAGAGACCTGCAGAGACCGTCAGAGACCTGCAGAGACCGTCAGAGACCGGCAGAGACCAGCAGAGACCGTCAGAGACCGGCAGAGACCGTCAGAGACCGGCAGAGACCTGCAGAGACCGTGAGAGACCAGCAGAGACCGGCAGAGACCGGCAGAGACCTGCAGAGACCTGCAGAGACCGTCAGAGACCGGCAGAGACCTGCAGAGACCTGCAGAGACCGTCAGAGACCTGCAGAGACCGTCAGAGACCGGCAGAGACCAGCAGAGACCGACAGAGACCGGCAGAGACCTGCAGAGACCGTGAGAGACCGGCAGAGACCTGCAGAGACCGTCAGAGACCGGCAGAGACCTGCAGAGACCGTCAGAGACCGGCAGAGACCAGCAGAGACCGGCAGAGACCTGCAGAGACCTGCAGAGACCGGCAGAGACCGGCAGAGATCGTCAGAGATCGTCAGAGACCTGCAGAGACCAGCAGAGACCGGCAGAGACCTGCAGAGACCGTCAGAGACCTGCAGAGACCGGCAGAGACCGGCAGAGACCGTCAGAGACCTGCAGAGACCTGCAGAGACCGTCAGAGACCGTCAGAGACCTGCAGAGACCTGCAGAGACCAGCAGAGACCTGCAGAGACCGTCAGA
This sequence comes from Myoxocephalus aenaeus, assembly GCA_038501785.1. Classification (NCBI taxonomy): domain Eukaryota; kingdom Metazoa; phylum Chordata; class Actinopteri; order Perciformes; family Cottidae; genus Myoxocephalus; species Myoxocephalus aenaeus. The sequence goes on from JBAMJR010000222.1 coordinate 161,230, forward strand.
GACCTGCAGAGACCGTCAGAGACCGGCAGAGACCGGCAGAGACCGGCAGAGACCTGCAGAGACCGTCAGAGACCGCCAGAGACCGCCGAGACCAGCAGAGACCTGCAGAGACCGTCAGAGACCTGCAGAGACCTGCAGAGACCGGCAGAGACCGGCAGAGACCGTCAGAGACCGGCAGAGACCGGCAGAGACCGTCAGAGACCTGCAGAGGCCGTCAGAGACCGCCGAGACCAGCAGAGACCTGCAGAGACCGCCGAGACCAGCAGAGACCTGCAGAGACCGTCAGAGACCTGCAGAGACCAGCAGAGACCTGCAGAGACCGTCAGAGACCTGCAGAGACCTGCAGAGACCTGCAGAGACCGTCAGAGACCGGCAGAGACCGGCAGAGACCGTCAGAGACCTGCAGAGACCGTCAGAGACCGCCAGAGACCGCCGAGACCAGCAGAGACCTGCAGAGACCGGCAGAGACCGGCAGAGACCGGCAGAGACCGTCAGAGACCTGCAGAGACCTGCAGAGACCTGCAGAGACCAGCAGAGACCGTCAGAGACCAGCAGAGACCTGCAGAGACCGTCAGAGACCTGCAGAGACCTGCAGAGACCTGCAGAGACCGTCAGAGACCTGCAGAGACCGGCAGAGACCGTCAGAGACCTGCAGAGACCAGCAGAGACCTGCAGAGACCGTCAGGGACCTGCAGAGACCGGCAGAGACCGTCAGAGACCTGCAGAGACCTGCAGAGACCGTCAGAGACCTGCAGAGACCGGCAGAGACCGTCAGAGACCTGCAGAGACCAGCAGAGACCTGCAGAGACCGTCAGAGACCTGCAGAGACCGGCAGAGACCGTCAGAGACCTGCAGAGACCAGCAGAGACCTGCAGAGACCGTCAGAGACCGGCAGAGACCGTCAGAGACCTGCAGAGACCGTCAGAGACGTGCAGAGACCGGCAGAGATCGTCAGAGACCTGCAGAGACCTGCAGAGACCTGCAGAGACCTGCAGAGACCGTGAGAGACCAGCAGAGACCAGCAGAGACCGGCAGAGACCTGCAGAGACCGTCAGAGACCTGCAGAGACCGTCAGAGACCGGCAGAGACCTGCAGAGACCTGCAGAGACCGTCAGAGACCGGCAGAGACCGTCAGAGACCTGCAGAGACCGGCAGAGACCGGCAGAGACCTGCAGAGACCGTCAGAGACCAGCAGAGACCGGCAGAGACCTGCAGAGACCGTCAGAGACCGTCAGAGACCTGCAGAGACCGTCAGAGACCTGCAGAGACCGTCAGAGACCGTCAGAGACCGGCAGAGACCGGCAGAGACCGTCAGAGACCTGCAGAGACCGGCAGAGACCGGCAGAGACCGTCAGAGACCTGCAGAGACCGTCAGAGACCTGCAGAGACCTGCAGAGACCGGCAGAGACCGGCAGAGACCGGCAGAGACCGGCAGAGACCGTCAGAGACCTGCAGAGACCGTCAGAGACCTGCAGAGACCGCCGAGACCAGCAGAGACCTGCAGAGACCGTCAGAGACCGTCAGAGACCGGCAGAGACCGCCGAGACCAGCAGAGACCTGCAGAGACCGTCAGAGACCTGCAGAGACCAGCAGAGACCTGCAGAGACCGTCAGAGACCTGCAGAGACCGTCAGAGACCGGCAGAGACCGGCAGAGACCGGCAGAGACCGTCAGAGACCTGCAGAGGCCGTCAGAGACCGCCAGAGACCGCCGAGACCAGCAGAGACCAGCAGAGACCGCCAGAGACCGGCAGAGACCGGCAGAGACCGGCAGAGACCGTCAGAGACCTGCAGAGACCGTGAGAGACCAGCAGAGACCGGCAGAGACCGGCAGAGACCGGCAGAGACCTGCAGAGACCGGCAGAGACCGGCAGAGACCAGCAGAGACCGTCAGAGACCTGCAGAGACCGTCAGAGACCGTCAGAGACCGGCAGAGACCGGCAGAGACCGTCAGAGACCGTCAGAGACCAGCAGAGACCAGCAGAGACCAGCAGAGACCTGCAGAGACCGTCAGAGACCAGCAGAGACCAGCAGAGACCGGCAGAGACCGGCAGAGACCTGCAGAGACCAGCAGAGACCTGCAGAGACCGTCAGAGACCAGCAGAGACCGTCAGAGACCAGCAGAGACCTGCAGAGACCGTCAGAGACCAGCAGAGACCAGCAGAGACCTGCAGAGACCGTCAGAGACCAGCAGAGACCGTCAGAGACCGGCAGAGACCAGCAGAGACCGGCATAGACCGGCAGAGACCGTCAGAGACCGGCAGAGACCGTCAGAGACCGGCAGAGACCGTCAGAGACCAGCAGAGACCTGCAGAGACCGTCAGAGACCGTCAGAGACCGGCAGAGACCAGCAGAGACCTGCAGAGACCGTCAGAGACGTGCAGAGACCGGCAGAGATCGTCAGAGACCTGCAGAGACCAGCAGAGACCGGCAGAGACCTGCAGAGACCGTCAGAGACCAGCAGAGACCTGCAGAGACCTGCAGAGACCTGCAGAGACCGGCAGAGACCTGCAGAGACCAGCAGAGACCTGCAGAGACCGTCAGAGACCAGCAGAGACCGTCAGAGACAAGCAGAGACCTGCAGAGACCGTCAGAGACCAGCAGAGACCAGCAGAGACCTGCAGAGACCGTCAGAGACCAGCAGAGACCGTCAGAGACCAGCAGAGACCGTCAGAGACCGTCAGAGACCAGCAGAGACCGGCAGAGACCGGCAGAGACCGTCAGAGACCAGCAGAGACCTGCAGAGACCGTCAGAGACCAGCAGAGACCTGCAGAGACCGTCAGAGACCGTCAGAGACCGTCAGAGACCAGCAGAGACCTGCAGAGACCGTCAGAGACCAGCAGAGACCAGCAGAGACCGGCAGAGACCTGCAGAGACCAGCAGAGACCTGCAGAGACCGTCAGAGACCAGCAGAGACCGTCAGAGACCAGCAGAGACCTGCAGAGACCGTCAGAGACCAGCAGAGACCAGCAGAGACCTGCAGAGACCTGCAGACTCAGTTACATTCCATTTAGCTGACGCTTTTACCCAAAGAGACTTAAGTTATTCAACCATGAGGACAAACTCAGAACAACAAGAATCAAGAACAATTTCTTCAGTGAAGCTGAACTCCAGTTAAAGGATCAGTTCCTGGTGAAGACAGAGTCCAGGGGAAGGACTGAGAGAGAGAGCAAAGGAAGACAGGAAGAGGAGTCTTCCTACAAGGAGTCTTGACTCCTCAGAGTCTTCCTACAAGGAGTCTTGACTCCTCAGAGTCTTCCTACAAGGAGTCTTGACTCTGACTCTACAGCTGTGACTCCTCCTCCTCGTTAGTGTTCATGCATAGCAACAGTAACATCTGACCCGTTGCTAGGTTACCTGCGTCCCGACGGCATCCCCGTCACCTGCAGCCACGAGTCGTCCACCGGCGGCGGCATCGTCGTGGTGATGGTGGACGTGCTGATGTCACCGATGATGTGGAGGCCTTCCCTCAGGGCGTGGAACATCTTCAGGGTCTCGTCCCGGTGCTGGGCCTGAGAGAGAGACAGGTAACGGTCTGTCTGCACCGTCTGTCTGTCTGCACCGTCTGTCTGTCTGCACCTGTCTGTCTGCACCGTCTGTCTGTCTGCACCCATCTGTCTGTCTGCACCGTCTGTCTGTCTGCACCGTCTGTCTGTCTGCACCCATCTGTCTGTCTGCACCGTCTGTCTGTCTGCACCGTCTGTCTGTCTGCACCTGTCTGTCTGTCTGCACCGTCTGTCTGTCTGCACCTGTCTGTCTGTCTGCACCTGTCTGTCTGTCTGCACCGTCTGTCTGTCTGCACCTGTCTGTCTGTCTGCACCGTCTGTCTGTCTGCACCTGTCTGTCTGTCTGCACCGTCTGTCTGTCTGCACCCATCTGTCTGTCTGTCTGTCTGCACCTGTCTGTCTGCACCGTCTGTCTGTCTGCACCGTCTGTCTGTCTGCACCTGTCTGTCTGTCTGCACCTGTCTGTCTGTCTGCACCGTCTGTCTGTCTGCACCTGTCTGTCTGTCTGCACCTGTCTGTCTGTCTGCACCCGTCTGTCTGTCTGCACCCATCTGTCTGTCTGCACCGTCTGTCTGTCTGCACCGTCTGTCTGTCTGCACCTGTCTGTCTGTCTGCACCGTCTGTCTGTCTGCACCCATCTGTCTGTCTGCACCGTCTGTCTGTCTGCACCTGTCTGTCTGTCTGCACCCATCTGTCTGTCTGCACCTGTCTGTCTGTCTGCACCTGTCTGTCTGTCTGCACCGTCTGTCTGTCTGCACCTGTCTGTCTGTCTGCACCGTCTGTCTGTCTGCACCCGTCTGTCTGTCTGCACCTGTCTGTCTGTCTGCACCCGTCTGTCTGTCTGCACCTGTCTGTCTGTCTGCACCCGTCTGTCTGTCTGCACCTGTCTGTCTGTCTGCACCCGTCTGTCTGTCTGCACCTGTCTGTCTGTCTGCACCCGTCTGTCTGTCTGCACCTGTCTGTCTGTCTGCACCCGTCTGTCTGTCTGCACCTGTCTGTCTGTCTGTCTGTCTGCACCTGTCTGTCTGCACCTGTCTGTCTGTCTGCACCTGTCTGTCTCTCACGACCTGTCTGTCTCTCAGCACCTGTCTGTCTCTCACGACCTGTCTGTCTCTCAGCACCTGTCTGTCTCTCAGCACCTGTCTGTCTCCCACCACCTGTCTGTCTCTCACCACCTGTCTGTCTCCCACCACCTGTCTGTCTCTCACCACCTGTCTGTCTCTCACCACCTGTCTGTCTCTCACCACCTGTCTGTCTCTCACCACCTGTCTGTCTCTCACCACCTGTCTGTCTCTCACCTGCTCCTGGGACTCCTCCATCAGGGTGTTCTGGTCTCCACAGGAGTAGAGCTGAGCCAGCAGGTCTGAGTGGATGAACTCCTTCGTCTGAGGACCAGGAGGAGGTCAGGTGACTGGTGACATCACTTCCTGTGTGTGTGTGTGTGTGTGTGTGTGTGTGTGTCGTACATTGTTGACCATCAGGTGCATGATGGTCTTGGGGATCAGGTCCCTGACGGTGCGCTGGATGATGGACAGGTACGAGTCCACCAGGTTCCTGACGATCTCCACCTGGCGCTCCAGCTGAGGGTCCAGACTGTGGATCTGCCCGTCAGTCCTGGAGTCCTCATCCTCCACCTGGAGACACCTGGAGTTACTACCCACACACACACCTGGAGACACCTGGAGTTACTACCCACACACACACCTGGAGACACCTGGAGTTACTACCCACACACACACCTGGAGACACCTGGAGTTACTACCCACACACACACCTGGAGACACCTGGAGTTACTACACACACACACACCTGGAGACACCTGGAGTTACTACCCACACACACACCTGGAGACACCTGGAGTTACTACACACACACCTGGAGACACCTGGAGTTACTACCCACACACACACCTGGAGACACCTGGAGTTACTACCCACACACACACCTGGAGACACCTGGAGTTACTACACACACACACACCTGGAGACACCTGGAGTTACTACACACACACACACCTGGAGACACCTGGAGTTACTACACACACACACACCTGGAGACAGCTGGAGTTACTACCCACACACCTGGAGACACCTGGAGTTACTACACACACACACACCTGGAGACACCTGGAGTTACTACACACACACACACCTGGAGACACCTGGAGTTACTACCCACACACACACCTGGAGTTACTACCCACACACACACCTGGAGTTACTACACACACACACACCTGGAGTTACTACACACACACACACCTGGAGACACCTGGAGTTACTACCCACACACACACCTGGAGACAGCTGGAGTTACTACCCACACACCTGGAGACACCTGGAGTTACTACACACACACACACCTGGAGACACCTGGAGTTACTACCCACACACCTGGAGACACCTGGAGTTACTACACACACACACACACCTGGAGACACCTGGAGTTACTACCCACACACCTGGAGACACCTGGAGTTACTACACACACACCTGGAGACACCTGGAGTTACTACACACACACACACCTGGAGACACCTGGAGTTACTACCCACACACACACCTGGAGACACCTGGAGTTACTACACACACACCTGGAGACACCTGGAGTTACTACACACACACACACCTGGAGACACCTGGAGTTACTACCCACACACACACCTGGAGACACCTGGAGTTACTACCCACACACACACCTGGAGACACCTGGAGTTACTACACACACACACCTGGAGACACCTGGAGTTACTACACACACACCTGGAGACACCTGGAGTTACTACACACACACACACCTGGAGACACCTGGAGTTACTACCCACACACCTGGAGACACCTGGAGTTACTACACACACACACACCTGGAGACACCTGGAGTTACTACACACACACACACCTGGAGACACCTGGAGTTACTACCCACACACCTGGAGACACCTGGAGTTACTACACACACACCTGGAGACACCTGGAGTTACTACACACACACCTGGAGACACCTGGAGTTACTACCCACACACACACCTGGAGACACCTGGAGTTACTACCCACACACACACCTGGAGACACCTGGAGTTACTACACACACACCTGGAGACACCTGGAGTTACTACACACACACCTGGAGACACCTGGAGTTACTACACACACACACACCTGGAGACACCTGGAGTTACTACACACACACCTGGAGACACCTGGAGTTACTACCCACACACACACCTGGAGACACCTGGAGTTACTACCCACACACACACCTGGAGACACCTGGAGTTACTACACACACACACACCTGGAGACACCTGGAGTTACTACCCACACACACACCTGGAGACACCTGGAGTTACTACACACACACCTGGAGACACCTGGAGTTACTACCCACACACACACCTGGAGACACCTGGAGTTACTACACATGTAGAAGCCATTATATGATTTGTGTTTTACCTGTCTGTTTGATCTGTTTGATTCGTTATGTTTTGATGACGCAATGATGTCAGGGGGCGTCAACGTTATATATAGAAGTCACCTGAGTGCAGGCAGGTGTGTTTTGTTTAGAGAGCGGAAGGGGAACCTATTTTTAACCGCATAAAGAACGCATAAAGAACGCATGAATACCGCATTAAGGAAAGGATCGCATTAAGACCGCATTAAGATATCGACATTGAAACGTATTTAGAGACAAAGCGGGTTTTTCTGTTCAAGAGGAGTTTTCATTTATTTTTCTGTTATACAATAAAAGGATATGAAGTGACACTACGAAAATGCGCGTTATTTTACCGACCGCTCCTACAACACACACACACACACCTGGATACACCTGGAGTTACTACACACACACACACACACACACCTGGAGACAGCTGGAGTTACTACCCACACACACACCTGGAGTTACTACCCACACACACACCTGGAGACACCTGGAGTTACTACCCACACACACACCTGGAGTTACTACACACACACACACCTGGAGTTACTACACACACACACACCTGGAGTTACTACACACACACACACCTGGAGACAGCTGGAGTTACTACCCACACACACACCTGGAGTTACTACCCACACACACACCTGGAGTTACTACACACACACACACCTGGAGACAGCTGGAGTTACTACACACACACACACCTGGAGTTACTACCCACACACACACCTGGAGTTACTACACACACACACACCTGGAGACAGCTGGAGTTACTACACACACACACACCTGGAGTTACTACCCACACACACACCTGGAGTTACTACACACACACACACCTGGAGACACCTGGAGTTACTACACACACACCTGGAGACACCTGGAGTTACTACACACACACACACCTGGAGACAGCTGGAGTTACTACACACACACACACCTGGAGTTACTACCCACACACACACCTGGAGTTACTACACACACACACACCTGGAGACACCTGGAGTTACTACACACACACACACCTGGAGACAGCTGGAGTTACTACACACACACACACCTGGAGTTACTACCCACACACACACCTGGAGTTACTACACACACACACACCTGGAGACACCTGGAGTTACTACCCACACACACACCTGGAGACACCTGGAGTTACTACACACACACACACCTGGAGACACCTGGAGTTACTACACACACACACCTGGAGACACCTGGAGTTACTACACACACACCTGGAGACACCTGGAGTTACTACACACACACACACCTGGAGACACCTGGAGTTACTACCCACACACACACCTGGAGACACCTGGAGTTACTACACACACACCTGGAGACACCTGGAGTTACTACACACACACCCACCTGGAGACACCTGGAGTTACTACACACACACCCACCTGGAGACACCTGGAGTTACTAGACACACACACACCTGGAGACACCTGGAGTTACTACACACACACCCACCTGGAGACACCTGGAGTTACTACACACACACACACACACACACACACACACACACACACACACACACACACACTAAATAACAGAACTCACCTTGTCTTTATCCTGCAGGAGGAATAAGAAGTAGCATTATTATTATTATTATTATTATAAAAATGATGTAGTAATACTACAGTAATGATGTAGTAATACTACAGTAATGATGTAGTAATACTGCAGTAATGATGTGGTAATACTACAGTAATGATGTAGTAATACTGCAGTAATGATGTAGTAATACTGTAGTATTGAGTCTCACCACGGTGCGTTCAGGGTACACTCCAGCTCGTAGGAAAGAAGC
>JBAMJR010000222.1:175000-217500 GCA_038501785.1 Myoxocephalus aenaeus
AGTACCTTCTGGGTACACTGCCTCATGGTGTTATGTAGTAGTAGTAGTAGTACTAGTACCTTCTGGGTACACTGCCTCACGGTGTTATGTAGTAGTAGTAGTAGTAGTACTAGTACCTTCTGGGTACACTGCCTCATGGTGTTATGTAGTAGTAGTAGTAGTAGTAGTACTAGTACCTTCTGGGTACACTGCCTCACGGTGTTATGTAGTAGTAGTAGTAGTAGTACTAGTACCTTCTGGGTACACTGCCTCACGGTGTTATGTAGTAGTAGTAGTAGTAGTACTAGTACCTTCTGGGTACACTGCCTCACGGTGTTATGTAGTAGTAGTAGTAGTAGTACTAGTACCTTCTGGGTACACTGCCTCATGGTGTTATGTAGTAGTAGTAGTAGTACTAGTACCTTCTGGGTACACTGCCTCACGGTGTTATGTAGTAGTAGTAGTAGTAGTACTAGTACCTTCTGGGTACACTGCCTCACGGTGTTATGTAGTAGTAGTAGTAGTACTAGTACCTTCTGGGTACACTGCCTCACGGTGTTATGTAGTAGTAGTAGTAGTAGTACTAGTACCTTCTGGGTACACTGCCTCACGGTGTTATGTAGTAGTAGTAGTAGTAGTACTAGTACCTTCTGGGTACACTGCCTCACGGTGTTATGTAGTAGTAGTAGTAGTAGTAGTACTAGTACCTTCTGGGTACACTGCCTCACGGTGTTATGTAGTAGTAGTAGTAGTACTAGTACCTTCTGGGTACACTGCCTCATGGTGTTATGTAGTAGTAGTAGTAGTAGTACTAGTACCTTCTGGGTACACTGCCTCACGGTGTTATGTAGTAGTAGTAGCAGTAGTACTAGTACCTTCTGGGTACACTGCCTCACGGTGTTATGTAGTAGTAGTAGTAGTAGTACTAGTACCTTCTGGGTACACTGCCTCACGGTGTTATGTAGTAGTAGTAGTAGTAGTACTAGTACCTTCTGGGTACACTGCCTCACGGTGTTATGTAGTAGTAGTAGTAGTAGTACTAGTACCTTCTGGGTACACTGCCTCACGGTGTTATGTAGTAGTAGTAGTAGTAGTACTAGTACCTTCTGGGTACACTGCCTCACGGTGTTATGTAGTAGTAGTAGTAGTAGTAGTACTAGTACCTTCTGGGTACACTGCCTCACGGTGTTATGTAGTAGTAGTAGTAGTAGTACTAGTACCTTCTGGGTACACTGCCTCACGGTGTTATGTAGTAGTAGTAGTAGTAGTACTAGTACCTTCTGGGTACACTGCCTCACGGTGTTATGTAGTAGTAGTAGTAGTAGTACTAGTACCTTCTGGGTACACTGCCTCATGGTGTTATGTAGTAGTAGTAGTAGTAGTAGTACTAGTACCTTCTGGGTACACTGCCTCACGGTGTTATGTAGTAGTAGTAGTAGTAGTACTAGTACCTTCTGGGTACACTGCCTCACGGTGTTATGTAGTAGTAGTAGTAGTAGTACTAGTACCTTCTGGGTACACTGCCTCATGGTGTTATGTAGTAGTAGTAGTAGTAGTAGTACTAGTACCTTCTGGGTACACTACCTCACGGTGTTATGTAGTAGTAGTAGTAGTAGTACTAGTACCTTCTGGGTACACTGCCTCACGGTGTTATGTAGTAGTAGTAGTAGTACTAGTACCTTCTGGGTACACTGCCTCACGGTGTTATGTAGTAGTAGTAGTAGTAGTACTAGTACCTTCTGGGTACACTGCCTCATGGTGTTATGTAGTAGTAGTAGTAGTAGTAGTACTAGTACCTTCTGGGTACACTGCCTCACGGTGTTATGTAGTAGTAGTAGTAGTACTAGTACCTTCTGGGTACACTGCCTCACGGTGTTATGTAGTAGTAGTAGTAGTAGTACTAGTACCTTCTGGGTACACTGCCTCACGGTGTTATGTAGTAGTAGTAGTAGTACTAGTACCTTCTGGGTACACTGCCTCACGGTGTTATGTAGTAGTAGTAGTAGTACTAGTACCTTCTGGGTACACTGCCTCACGGTGTTATGTAGTAGTAGTAGTAGTAGTACTAGTACCTTCTGGGTACACTGCCTCACGGTGTTATGTAGTAGTAGTAGTAGTACTAGTACCTTCTGGGTACACTGCCTCACGGTGTTATGTAGTAGTAGTAGTAGTAGTACTAGTACCTTCTGGGTACACTGCCTCACGGTGTTATGTAGTAGTAGTAGTAGTACTAGTACCTTCTGGGTACACTGCCTCACGGTGTTATGTAGTAGTAGTAGTAGTAGTACTAGTACCTTCTGGGTACACTGCCTCACGGTGTTATGTAGTAGTAGTAGTAGTAGTACTAGTACCTTCTGGGTACACTGCCTCACGGTGTTATGTAGTAGTAGTAGTAGTAGTACTAGTACCTTCTGGGTACACTGCCTCACGGTGTTATGTAGTAGTAGTAGTAGTAGTACTAGTACCTTCTGGGTACACTGCCTCACGGTGTTATGTAGTAGTAGTAGTAGTAGTACTAGTACCTTCTGGGTACACTGCCTCACGGTGTTATGTAGTAGTAGTAGTAGTAGTACTAGTACCTTCTGGGTACACTGCCTCACGGTGTTATGTAGTAGTAGTAGTAGTAGTACTAGTACCTTCTGGGTACACTGCCTCACGGTGTTATGTAGTAGTAGTAGTAGTAGTACTAGTACCTTCTGGGTACACTGCCTCATGGTGTTATGTAGTAGTAGTAGTAGTAGTACTAGTACCTTCTGGGTACACTGCCTCACGGTGTTATGTAGTAGTAGTAGTAGTAGTACTAGTACCTTCTGGGTACACTGCCTCACGGTGTTATGTAGTAGTAGTAGTAGTAGTACTAGTACCTTCTGGGTACACTGCCTCACGGTGTTATGTAGTAGTAGTAGTAGTAGTAGTACTAGTACCTTCTGGGTACACTGCCTCACGGTGTTATGTAGTAGTAGTAGTAGTAGTACTAGTACCTTCTGGGTACACTGCCTCACGGTGTTATGTAGTAGTAGTAGTAGTAGTACTAGTACCTTCTGGGTACACTGCCTCACGGTGTTATGTAGTAGTAGTAGTAGTAGTACTAGTACCTTCTGGGTACACTGCCTCATGGTGTTATGTAGTAGTAGTAGTAGTAGTAGTACTAGTACCTTCTGGGTACACTGCCTCACGGTGTTATGTAGTAGTAGTAGTAGTAGTACTAGTACCTTCTGGGTACACTGCCTCACGGTGTTATGTAGTAGTAGTAGTAGTAGTACTAGTACCTTCTGGGTACACTGCCTCACGGTGTTATGTAGTAGTAGTAGTAGTACTAGTACCTTCTGGGTACACTGCCTCACGGTGTTATGTAGTAGTAGTAGTAGTAGTACTAGTACCTTCTGGGTACACTGCCTCATGGTGTTATGTAGTAGTAGTAGTAGTACTAGTACCTTCTGGGTACACTGCCTCACGGTGTTATGTAGTAGTAGTAGTAGTAGTACTAGTACCTTCTGGGTACACTGCCTCACGGTGTTATGTAGTAGTAGTAGTAGTACTAGTACCTTCTGGGTACACTGCCTCACGGTGTTATGTAGTAGTAGTAGTAGTACTAGTACCTTCTGGGTACACTGCCTCACGGTGTTATGTAGTAGTAGTAGTAGTACTAGTACCTTCTGGGTACACTGCCTCACGGTGTTATGTAGTAGTAGTAGTAGTAGTACTAGTACCTTCTGGGTACACTGCCTCACGGTGTTATGTAGTAGTAGTAGTAGTAGTACTAGTACCTTCTGGGTACACTGCCTCACGGTGTTATGTAGTAGTAGTAGTAGTAGTACTAGTACCTTCTGGGTACACTGCCTCACGGTGTTATGTAGTAGTAGTAGTAGTAGTACTAGTACCTTCTGGGTACACTGCCTCACGGTGTTATGTAGTAGTAGTAGTAGTAGTAGTACTAGTACCTTCTGGGTACACTGCCTCACGGTGTTATGTAGTAGTAGTAGTAGTAGTACTAGTACCTTCTGGGTACACTGCCTCACGGTGTTATGTAGTAGTAGTAGTAGTAGTACTAGTACCTTCTGGGTACACTGCCTCACGGTGTTATGTAGTAGTAGTAGTAGTAGTACTAGTACCTTCTGGGTACACTGCCTCATGGTGTTATGTAGTAGTAGTAGTAGTAGTAGTACTAGTACCTTCTGGGTACACTGCCTCACGGTGTTATGTAGTAGTAGTAGTAGTAGTACTAGTACCTTCTGGGTACACTGCCTCACGGTGTTATGTAGTAGTAGTAGTAGTAGTACTAGTACCTTCTGGGTACACTGCCTCATGGTGTTATGTAGTAGTAGTAGTAGTAGTACTAGTACCTTCTGGGTACACTGCCTCATGGTGTTATGTAGTAGTAGTAGTAGTAGTACTAGTACCTTCTGGGTACACTGCCTCATGGTGTTATGTAGTAGTAGTAGTAGTAGTACTAGTACCTTCTGGGTACACTGCCTCACGGTGTTATGTAGTAGTAGTAGTAGTAGTACTAGTACCTTCTGGGTACACTGCCTCACGGTGTTATGTAGTAGTAGTAGTAGTAGTACTAGTACCTTCTGGGTACACTGCCTCACGGTGTTATGTAGTAGTAGTAGTAGTAGTACTAGTACCTTCTGGGTACACTGCCTCACGGTGTTATGTAGTAGTAGTAGTAGTAGTACTAGTACCTTCTGGGTACACTGCCTCACGGTGTTATGTAGTAGTAGTAGTAGTAGTACTAGTACCTTCTGGGTACACTGCCTCACGGTGTTATGTAGTAGTAGTAGTAGTAGTACTAGTACCTTCTGGGTACACTGCCTCACGGTGTTATGTAGTAGTAGTAGTAGTAGTACTAGTACCTTCTGGGTACACTGCCTCACGGTGTTATGTAGTAGTAGTAGTAGTAGTACTAGTACCTTCTGGGTACACTGCCTCACGGTGTTATGTAGTAGTAGTAGTAGTACTAGTACCTTCTGGGTACACTGCCTCATGGTGTTATGTAGTAGTAGTAGTAGTACTAGTACCTTCTGGGTACACTGCCTCACGGTGTTATGTAGTAGTAGTAGTAGTAGTACTAGTACCTTCTGGGTACACTGCCTCACGGTGTTATGTAGTAGTAGTAGTAGTAGTACTAGTACCTTCTGGGTACACTGCCTCACGGTGTTATGTAGTAGTAGTAGTAGTAGTACTAGTACCTTCTGGGTACACTGCCTCACGGTGTTATGTAGTAGTAGTAGTAGTAGTAGTACTAGTACCTTCTGGGTACACTGCCTCACGGTGTTATGTAGTAGTAGTAGTAGTAGTACTAGTACCTTCTGGGTACACTGCCTCACGGTGTTATGTAGTAGTAGTAGTAGTAGTACTAGTACCTTCTGGGTACACTGCCTCACGGTGTTATGTAGTAGTAGTAGTAGTAGTACTAGTACCTTCTGGGTACACTGCCTCACGGTGTTATGTAGTAGTAGTAGTAGTAGTAGTACTAGTACCTTCTGGGTACACTGCCTCATGGTGTTATGTAGTAGTAGTAGTAGTAGTACTAGTACCTTCTGGGTACACTGCCTCACGGTGTTATGTAGTAGTAGTAGTAGTAGTAGTAGTACCTTCTGGGTACACTGCCTCATGGTGTTATGTAGTAGTAGTAGTAGTAGTAGTAGTAGTAGTAGTACCTTCTGGGTACACTGCCTCATGGTGTTATGTAGTAGTAGTAGTAGTAGTACTAGTACCTTCTGGGTACACTGCCTCATGGTGTTATGTAGTAGTAGTAGTAGTAGTAGTAGTAGTAGTAGTACCTTCTGGGTACACTGCCTCACGGTGTTATGTAGTAGTAGTAGTAGTAGTACTAGTACCTTCTGGGTACACTGCCTCATGGTGTTATGTAGTAGTAGTAGTAGTAGTAGTAGTAGTACTAGTACCTTCTGGGTACACTGCCTCACAGTGTTATGTAGTAGTAGTAGTAGTACTAGTACCTTCTGGGTACACTGCCTCACGGTGTTATGTAGTAGTAGTAGTAGTAGTACTAGTACCTTCTGGGTACACTGCCTCACGGTGTTATGTAGTAGTAGTAGTAGTAGTACTAGTACCTTCTGGGTACACTGCCTCACAGTGTTATGTAGTAGTAGTAGTAGTACTAGTACCTTCTGGGTACACTGCCTCATGGTGTTATGTAGTAGTAGTAGTAGTAGTACTAGTACCTTCTGGGTACACTGCCTCACGGTGTTATGTAGTAGTAGTAGTAGTAGTACTAGTACCTTCTGGGTACACTGCCTCACAGTGTTATGTAGTAGTAGTAGTAGTACTAGTACCTTCTGGGTACACTGCCTCACGGTGTTATGTAGTAGTAGTAGTAGTAGTACTAGTACCTTCTGGGTACACTGCCTCACGGTGTTATGTAGTAGTAGTAGTAGTAGTAGTACTAGTACCTTCTGGGTACACTGCCTCACGGTGTTATGTAGTAGTAGTAGTAGTAGTAGTACTAGTACCTTCTGGGTACACTGCCTCACGGTGTTATGTAGTAGTAGTAGTAGTAGTACTAGTACCTTCTGGGTACACTGCCTCACGGTGTTCACCAGCTCGTTGATCACCATGTCGACACATTTCTGACACGGCTCTTTGATCTGAGCGATGAGACGCTTCACGATGGTCTCAAACGCCATGTCAGGAGTAAACAGACCGGTCCTGAGGGGAGGATCAATAACAGCTCATTGATGCCCGATCACACGGATCAATAACAGCTCATTGATGCCCGATCACACGGATCAATAACAGCTCATTGATTACCGATCACACGGATCAATAACATTTCATTAATACCCGATCACACTGATCAATAACATTTCATTAATACCCGATCACACGGATCAATAACATTTCATTAATACCCGATCACACTGATCAATAACAGAGGACATCTCACCTGATCCCGTGGATGTTCTTGATGGCATAGCTGATCTCTTTACGAAGAGTCTTCTCATCACTCTCCAACTACACACACACACACACACACACACACACACACACACACACACACACACACACACACACACACGCATCATTTCACAACAGACCTGTGATCTATTAGAGAACCATTACTTCACCTGCTGTGTGTAGATAGATCACAGGTCTGTTGTGAAATGATGTGTGTGTGTGTGTGTGTGTGTGTGTGTGTGTGTGTGTGTGTGTGTGTGTGTGTGTGTGTGTGTGTGTGTGTGTTACCTTGACCAGCTCAAAGGGGAAGCGCTCGTGGAAGATCCGGTTGATCTTGGCTCCTCCTGACAGCTCGTATGTTTCCACCTGATCTCCAGAGCCTTCAATTCTCTTCTCAAAGTCCACCGCGAACTGCTGCACCATCCTGACACACACACACACACACACACACATTAGCATCTATGTTTAGCATTAGCATCCATATGTATTCCTGTGTAGCATTAACATATATGTAGCATTATCATATATAAGTAGTATTAGCATCAATGTGTAGTATTAGCATCTAGGTATATTAGTGTGTAGTATTATCATCTATATGTAGCATTAGCATCTAGGTATATTAGTGTGTAGTATTATCATCTATATGTAGCATTAGCATCTAGGTATATTAGTGTGTAGTATTATCATCTATATGTAGCATTAGCATCTAGGTATATTAGTGTGTAGTATTATCATCTATATGTAGCATTAGCATCTAGGTATATTAGTGTGTAGTATTATCATCTATATGTAGCATTAGCATCTAGGTATATTAGTGTGTAGTATTAGCATCTATATGTAGCATTAGCATCTAGGTATATTAGTGTGTAGTATTATCGTCTATATGTAGCATTAGCATCTAGGTATATTAGTGTGTAGTATTATCATCTATATGTAGCATTAGCATCTAGGTATATTAGTGTGTAGTATTATCATCTATATGTAGCATTAGCATCTAGGTATATTAGTGTGTAGTATTATCATCTATATGTAGCATTAGCATCTAGGTATATTAGTGTGTAGTATTATCATCTATATGTAGCATTAGCATCTAGGTATATTAGTGTGTAGTATTATCATCTATATGTAGCATTAGCATCTAGGTATATTAGTGTGTAGTATTATCATCTATATGTAGCATTAGCATCTAGGTATATTAGTGTGTAGTATTATCATCTATATGTAGCATTAGCATCTAGGTATATTAGTGTGTAGTATTATCATCTATATGTAGCATTAGCATCTAGGTATATTAGTGTGTAGTATTATCATCTATATGTAGCATTAGCATCTAGGTATATTAGTGTGTAGTATTATCATCTATATGTAGCATTAGCATCTAGGTATATTAGTGTGTAGCATTAGCATCTATATGTAGCATTAGCATCTAGGTATATTAGTGTGTAGTATTATCGTCTATATGTAGCATTAGCATCTAGGTATATTAGTGTGTAGTATTATCATCTATATGTAGCATTAGCATCTAGGTATATTAGTGTGTAGCATTAGCACTGACTGCAGCAGGGCCTTGGTCTTGCGTCCCGGGTCGTCTGGCCTGAAGCTCTTGTACTCCTCCACCTCCTTCTCGATGGACAGCAGCTGGCCCTGCAGTTTGCTGCGTAACGCCGGCAACGTGTCCCGGATGTGGTTGGTCAGTTGCTAAGGTAACGGAGACACACTTTGTTACTAGGTTACAGAGGAAGCTGATTGCTAAGCTAACGCTAACCTCAAACCTCTAACCACAAACCACGTCATAGTTCTGAACCAGGTAGACACATGCAAGACACATCCTGGACTGATTGCTACAGAAATTTCTGGCGATGCTTATTGGATTAATGTCATCAAAAGCTACCAAAAGCTAGTTGATATCTCATTGTGTTTAGAAGATATGGACCAATGAACCTCTGAGGGGCGTGGCTTAATACATCCATCCATTATCAGCCACTTATCCGGGGAAGTCAGTGTTATGTGACAGACAGCATCCGATCAACATGACATTTACACGATGTTGTCTACAGTTGATATAGAGCAACATAATTCATGTCAGAGCATGTTGTCTAGCGCCACACAGTGGCTACAGGAAGGGGTGATTGTTTGCAAAGCCTCATTTCCAGCAATAAAACGTCTAACTCGTGTCCGATGTTTGCAGACATTCTCTCGCCAGAACCCCGGACGTGCACTAGGGCTGTCAACGAATAATCGAAATTCAAATATATATTCGAATAGTTGTTAAAAACAGAATTTCGAATGTGCAAATTAATATTCGAATGTAAAAAAAAAAAAAAAGTATTTCGGAGGATAATTATCGTGAATCTGGCAACCCCCGCCGCTGCCGCGATGAAGTGTCCTATTTGTGTGTGTGTGTGTGTGTGTGTAGAGAGAACACCTAAACTGGAGAATTTTTTTTCTTTTTCGAATATGTTCGAATATATGTGTTTTTTTAAAGGGAATATTCAAATGTCATTTTTTAGCAATTTTGACAGCCCTAACGTGCACAAAGGTACGAGGGCCCATACATCGCTTTAATTATTGTTATTATTATTATTATCATAGAAGAGGAATAGAAGACACATTCATATTAAACTCTTATTTACAACTGTCAGTTCCAAGCAGCTTGACTCGAAGATTTACAGTTCGTCTGATGGAGAAGAAGATTCAGCCGGATGGTTTCACACCTATGACCTCCGAAAGACTTTCAGGGGACCTTCTGAGGACCTTCTGAGGACTTTCTAAAGACTTTCAGGGGACCTTCTGAGGACTTTCTAAAGACTTTCAGGGGACCTTCTAAAGCGGCTGTAGCTCAGGGGGATGAGTGGTCGTCCCGCAACCACAAGGTAGCCGGTTCGATCCCCAGTCCCCCCATAGCTCACATGCTGAAGTGTCCCTGAGCAAGACACTGAACCCTCAACTGCTCCCCGGGCGCCTCACAGGGCTGCCCACTGCTCCCTATCCAGGGATGGGTCACATGCAGAGAAGAATTTCCCCAAGGGGATTAATAAAGTGCATGTTTCTTTTTTCTTTTTTTTCTTTCTTAAAGACTTTTAGGGGACCTTCTAAAGACTTTCAGGGGACCATCTGAGGACTTTCTGAGGACCTTATAAAGACTTTCAGGGGACCTTCTAAAGACTTTCAGGGGACCTTCTAAAGACTTTTAGGGGACCTTCTAAAGACTTTCAGGGGACCATCTGAGGACTTTCTGAGGACCGTCTAAAGACTTTTAGGGGACCTATTAAAGACTTTCAGGGGACCTTCTAAAGACTTTTAGGGGACCTTCTAAAGACTTTCAGGGGACCTTCTAAAGACTGTCAGGGGACCTTCTAAAGACTTTTAGGGGACCTATTAAAGACTTTTAGGGGACCTTCTAAAGACTTTCAGGGGACCTTCTAAAGACTTTTAGGGGACCTTCTAAAGACTTTCAGGGGACCATCTGAGGACTTTCTGAGGACCGTCTAAAGACTTTTAGGGGACCTTCTAAAGACTTTCAGGGGACCTTCTAAAGACTTTTAGGGGACCTTCTAAAGACTTTCAGGGGACCATCTGAGGACTTTCTGAGGACCGTCTAAAGACTTTTAGGGGACCTATTAAAGACTTTCAGGGGACCTTCTAAAGACTTTCAGGGGACCTTCTAAAGACTTTCAGGGGACCTTCTAAAGACTTTTAGGGGACCTATTAAAGACTTTTAGGGGACCTTCTAAAGACTTTCAGGAGACCTTCTAAAGACTTTCAGGGGACCTTCTAAAGACTTTTAGGGGACCTTCTAAAGACTTTCAGGGGACCATCTGAGGACTTTCTGAGGACCTTCTAAAGACTTTTAGGGGACCTATTAAAGACTTTCAGGGGACCTTCTAAAGACTTTTAGGGGACCTTCTAAAGACTTTCAGGAGACCTTCTAAAGACTTTTAGGGGACCTTCTAAAGACTTTCAGGGGACCATCTGAGGACTTTCTGAGGACCTTATAAAGACTTTTAGGGGACCTATTAAAGACTTTCAGGGGACCTTCTAAAGACTTTTAGGGGACCTTCTAAAGACTTTCAGGGGACCATCTGAGGACTTTCTGAGGACCCTCTAAAGACTTTCCGGGGACCTTCTTAGGACTCTCAAATGGACTTCTACGAACCTTTTGAGTACCTTCGGTGTACATTAGAGGAACAAACACAAGAGGATTTACCAGAACACTTAAATGAAGACCTGTGTGTGCGAACCTGGTTGAGGGTCTTCTGCAGGTAGCCAGTGCCCATGCGGTCTGCCAGGTGTCGGTATGACGGGTGCGACAGGAAGAACTTCCTCTCAGCCTGCAGAGCTGCTGTGATGTCTTTACGCCCATCGATGTCCTTCTGACTGCGGTTCACCACCCCGATGTAACCTGAGTTCAGAGTTTATCATTGTCTCTGAGGACACCTGGGGGTCTGTTAGCTGAGCTTATCATTGTCTCTCTGATGACACCTGGGGGTCTGTTAGCTGAGCTTATCATTGTCTCTCTGAGGACACCTGGGGGTCAGTTACCTGAGCTTATCATTGTCTCTCTGAGGACACCTGGGGGTCAGTTACCTGAGCTTATCATTGTCTCTCTGATGACACCTGGGGGTCTGTTAGCTGAGCTTATCATTGTCTCTCTGAGGACACCTGGGGGTCAGTTACCTGAGCTTATCATTGTCTCTCTGAGGACACCTGGGGGTCAGTTACCTGAGCTTATCATTGTCTCTCTGAGGACACCTGGGGGTCAGTTACCTGAGCTTATCATTGTCTCTCTGATGACACCTGGGGGTCAGTTACCTGAGCTTATCATTGTCTCTCTGAGGACACCTGGGAGTCTGTTAGCTGAGCTTATCATTGTCTCTCTGATGACACCTGGGGGTCTGTTAGCTGAGCATATCATTGTCTCTCTGAGGACACCTGGGGGTCAGTTACCTGAGCTTATCATTGTCTCTGAGGACACCTGGGGGTCAGTTACCTGAGCTTATCATTGTCTCTGAGGACACCTGGGAGTCTGTTACCTGCAGATTAACCTAGTCTGATCACTCCTTCTTCTTACCTCTTTACTAGTTTCTATTCTTCTCTACTGGTTTCTATTCTTACCTCTGCGTAGTGGGAGCAGCTTGTTCTCCAGAATGTCTCTGGCATCCGTCCCTTCATCCATCAGGTCCAGTTTAGTGATCACACCGATGGTCCTGAGACCTGAAGACAGAAGACAGACATGTGAGGGGTCGAGGAGGTGAGGGGACGAGGAGGTGAGGGGACGAGGAGGTGAGGGATCGAGGAGGTAAGGGATCGAGGAGGTAAGGGGACGAGGAGGTAAAGGGACGAGGAGGTGAGGGGTTGAGGAGGTAAAGGGACAAGGAGGTGAGGGGACGAGGAGGTGAGGGGTCGAGGAGGTAAGGGACGAGGAGGTGAGGGATCGAGGAGGTGAGGGGTCGAGGAGGTAAGGGGACGAGGAGGTAAAGGGACAAGGAGGTGAGGGGACGAGGAGGTGAGGGGTTGAGGAGGTAAAGGGACGAGGAGGTGAGGGGACGAGGAGGTGAGGGGCTGAGGAGGTGAGGGGTCGAGGAGGTAAAGGGACGAGGAGGTGAGGGGACGAGGAGGTGAGGGATCGAGGAGGTAAGGGATCGAGGAGGTAAGGGGACGAGGAGGTAAAGGGACAAGGAGGTGAGGGGACGAGGAGGTGAGGGGTTGAGGAGGTAAAGGGACGAGGAGGTGAGGGGACGAGGAGGTAAAGGGACGAGGAGGTGAGGGGACGAGGAGGTAAAGGGACGAGGAGCCGAGGGTCTGACCTTGGGGGTCGACCTCCTTGGCGATCTTCAGAGCGTCTGAGTTGGCGAGGTCGGAGTTGGCCGGAGACACGGCCAGCAGGAGGCAGTTGTCCTTGGTGACGAACTGAAGCAGCATCTCTTTGATCTGGTTCTCGATGTCGGCGGGCTGATCCCCGACCGGCACCTTCGTCATGCCGGGAAGATCCACCAGAGTCAGGTTCAGAACTGAGGACACACACAGTCAGGTTCAGAACTGAGAACACACACAGTCAGGTTCAGAACTGAGGACACACACAGTCAGGTTCAGAACTGAGGACACACACAGTCAGGTTCAGAACTGAGAACACATAGAGTCAATCAGGTTCAGAACTGAGGACACATAGAGTCAATCAGGTTCAGAACTGAGGACACATAGAGTCAATCAGGTTCAGAACTGAGAACACACACGGGGGGGTGTAATATGTGAGTGTGTCTAAGTGTGTGTATATATGTGTTTATATATGTATATATGTATATATATGTATATATGTGTATATATACGCGGTACCGTTGGGGGAGTACACCCTCAGGTTGATCGGCACTGGGCTGATTCCTTTGTTCTGGCCGGTGATTCG
The DNA here is from genome assembly GCA_038501785.1 of Myoxocephalus aenaeus. Taxonomy (NCBI): domain Eukaryota; kingdom Metazoa; phylum Chordata; class Actinopteri; order Perciformes; family Cottidae; genus Myoxocephalus; species Myoxocephalus aenaeus. The sequence goes on from JBAMJR010000222.1 coordinate 188,301, forward strand.
ATCCGTTTCAGCTTCGATCTCCTGACGGACTTCCTCAAAGTCCACGAACTTCTTCCCTTTACAGTGCAGGAACTCTGCATACTCTGATCAATACACATGATCAATACTCATGATCAATACACATGATCAATACTCTGATCAATACACATGATCAATACAAATGATCAATACTTATGATCAATACACATGATCAATACTCTGATCAATACACATGATCAATACACATGCTCAATACTCATGATCAATACACATGATTAATACTCTGATCAATACACATGATCAATACTCATGATCAATACAATAAACATGATCAATACTCATGATCAATACAATACACATGATCAATACTCATGATCAATACACATGATCAATACTCATGATCAATACACATGATCAATACTCATGATCAATACACATGATCAATACTCATGATCAATACAATAAACATGATCAATACTCATGATCAATACAATACACATGATCAATACTCATGATCAATACACATGATCAATACTCATGATCAATACTCATGATCAATACTCTGATCAATACACATGATCAATACAAATGATCAATACTCATGATCAATACACATGATCAATACAAATGATCAATACTCATGATCAATACACATGATCAATACACATGATCAATACTCATGATCAATACACATGATCAATACTCATGATCAATACTCTGATCAATACACATGATCAATACAAATGAGCAATACTCATGATCAATACACATGATCAATACTCATGATCAATACACATGATCAATACTCATGATCAATACACATGATTAATACTCTGATCAATACACATGATCAATACTCATGATCAATACAATAAACATGATCAATACTCATGATCAATACAATACACATGATCAATACACATGATCAATACTCATGATCAATACACATGATTAATACTCTGATCAATACACATGATCAATACACATGATCAATACACATGATCAATACTCATGATCAATACACATGATCAATACTCATGATCAATACACATGATCAATACACATGATCAATACTCATGATCAATACACATGATCAATACTCATGATCAATACTCATGATCAATACACATGATCAATACTCTGATCAATACTCATGATCAATACTCTGATCAATACTCATGATCAATACTCTGATCAATACACATGATCAATACACATGATCAATACTCATGATCAATACAATACACATGATCATGATCAATACTCTGATCAATACACATGATCAATACACATGATCAATACTCATGATCAATACACATGATCAATACACATGATCAATACTCTGATCAATACTCATGATCAATACACATGATCAATACACATGATCAATACTCATGATCAATACTCTGATCAATACACATGATCAATACACATGATCAATACACATGATCAATACAAATGATCAATACTCATGATCAATACTCATGATCAATACACATGATCAATACACATGATCAATACTCTGATCAATACTCATGATCAATACACATGATCAATACACATGATCAATACTCATGATCAATACTCATGATCAATACACATGATCAATACTCATGATCAATACTCTGATCAATACTCATGATCAATACACATGATCAATACTCATGATCAATACTCTGATCAATACTCTGATCAATACTCATGATCAATACTCATGATCAATACTCTGATCAATACACATGATCAATACTCATGATCAATACTCTGATCAATACTCATGATCAATACACATGATCAATACACATGATCAATACTCTGATCAATACTCATGATCAATACTCATGATCAATACACATGATCAATACACATGATCAATACACATGATCAATACTCTGATCAATACACATGATCAATACACATGATCAATACACATGATCAATACTCATGATCAATACTCATGATCAATACTCTGATCAATACACATGATCAATACTCATGATCAATACTCTGATCAATACTCATGATCAATACACATGATCAATACTCATGATCAATACTCTGATCAATACTCATGATCAATACTCATGATCAATACTCTGATCAATACTCATGATCAATACACATGATCAATACACATGATCAATACTCTGATCAATACACATGATCAATACTCATGATCAATACACATGATTAATACTCTGATCAATACACATGATCAATACTCATGATGAATACAATAAACATGATCAATACTCATGATCAATACAATACACATGATCAATACACATGATCAATACTCATGATCAATACACATGATTAATACTCTGATCAATACACATGATCAATACACATGATCAATACACATGATCAATACTCATGATCAATACACATGATCAATACTCATGATCAATACACATGATCAATACACATGATCAATACTCATGATCAATACACATGATCAATACTCATGATCAATACTCATGATCAATACACATGATCAATACTCTGATCAATACTCATGATCAATACTCTGATCAATACTCATGATCAATACTCTGATCAATACACATGATCAATACACATGATCAATACTCATGATCAATACAATACACATGATCATGATCAATACTCTGATCAATACACATGATCAATACACATGATCAATACTCATGATCAATACACATGATCAATACACATGATCAATACTCTGATCAATACTCATGATCAATACACATGATCAATACACATGATCAATACTCATGATCAATACTCTGATCAATACACATGATCAATACACATGATCAATACACATGATCAATACAAATGATCAATACTCATGATCAATACTCATGATCAATACACATGATCAATACACATGATCAATACTCATGATCAATACTCTGATCAATACACATGATCAATACACATGATCAATACACATGATCAATACAAATGATCAATACTCATGATCAATACTCATGATCAATACACATGATCAATACTCATGATCAATACTCATGATCAATACACATGATCAATACTCATGATCAATACTCTGATCAATACTCATGATCAATACACATGATCAATACTCATGATCAATACTCTGATCAATACTCTGATCAATACTCATGATCAATACTCATGATCAATACTCTGATCAATACACATGATCAATACTCATGATCAATACTCTGATCAATACTCATGATCAATACACATGATCAATACACATGATCAATACTCATGATCAATACTCATGATCAATACTCTGATCAATACTCATGATCAATACACATGATCAATACACATGATCAATACTCTGATCAATACACATGATCAATACTCTGATCAATACACATGATCAATACTCATGATCAATACTCTGATCAATACTCATGATCAATACACATGATCAATACACATGATCAATACTCATGATCAATACTCATGATCAATACTCTGATCAATACTCATGATCAATACACATGATCAATACACATGATCAATACTCTGATCAATACACATGATCAATACTCTGATCAATACACATGATCAATACTCATGATCAATACTCTGATCAATACTCATGATCAATACTCTGATCAATACTCATGATCAATACTCATGATCAATACTCATGATCAATACTCTGATCAATACTCATGATCAATACACATGATCAATACTCATGATCAATACTCATGATCAATACACATGATCAATACACATGATCAATACTCATGATCAATACTCTGATCAATACTCTGATGCTCAGCTCATTGATCACAGTGTAACCATGACGACCTGCTCACCTGTTGAACAGTTGATGAGCTGAAGAACCAGAGGACGACGAGTCACGATGCCTGAACCACGGGGGAGGAAGTCTCTGAGGAGGGGAGGGGGGGGGGGGGGGAGGGGGGGAGGGGGGGAGGAGGGGAGGAGGGCGGGAGGGGAGGGGAGGAGGGGAGGAGAGGGGGGGAGGGGAGGGGAGGAGGAGGGGAGGGGGAGGGGAGAGGAGGAGGAGAGGAGGAGAGGAGGAGGAGAGGAGGAGAGGAGGAGGGGAGAGGAGGAGGAGAGGAGGGGAGGAGAGGAGGGGAGGAGAGGAGGGGAGGAGAGGAGACGAGGGGAGGAGGGGAGGAGAGGAGGGGAGGAGGGGAGGAGGGGAGGAGAGGAGAGGAGAGGAGGAGAGAGGAGGAGAGGAGGAGAGAAGGAGGAGAGGAGAGGAGGAGAGAGGAGAGGAGACGAGGGGAGGAGGAGAGAGGAGAGGAGGAGAGGAGGAGGAGAGGAGGAGAGGAGAGGAGAGGAGGAGAGAGGAGGAGAGGAGGAGAGAGGAGGAGAGGAGGAGAGAAGGAGGAGAGGAGGAGAGGAGAGAGGAGGAGAGGAGGAGGAGAGAGGAGGAGAGAGGAGGAGAGGAGGAGGAGAGAAGGAGGAGAGGAGGAGAGGAGAGAAGGAGGAGAGGAGAGAGGAGGAGAGGAGGAGGAGAGAGGAGGAGAGAGGAGGAGAGGAGGAGGAGAGAGGAGGAGAGAGGAGGAGAGGAGGAGAGGAGGAGGAGAGAGGAGGAGAGGAGGAGAGAAGGAGGAGAGGAGAGGAGGAGAGAGGAGGAGAGGAGAGGAGGAGAGAGGAGGAGAGAGGAGGAGAGGAGGAGAGGAGGAGGAGAGAGGAGGAGAGGAGGAGGAGGAGAGGAGAGGAGGAGGAGAGGAGAGGAGGAGGAGAGAGGAGGAGAGAGGAGGAGAGGAGGAGGAGGAGAGGAGAGGAGGAGGAGAGGAGAGGAGGAGGAGAGAGGAGGAGAGAGGAGGAGAGGAGAGGAGAGGAGGAGGAGAGAGGAGGAGAGGAGGAGGAGAGAGGAGGAGAGGAGGAGAGGAGGAGGAGAGGAGGAGGAGAGAGGAGGAGAGAGGAGGAGAGGAGGAGGAGGAGAGGAGAGGAGAGGAGGAGGAGGAGGAGGAGAGGAGGAGGAGAGAGGAGGAGGAGGAGAGAAGGAGGAGAGGAGAGGAGGAGAGAGGAGAGGAGACGAGGGGAGGAGGAGAGAGGAGAGGAGGAGAGGAGGAGGAGAGGAGAGGAGACGAGGAGAGGAGAGGAGAGGAGGAGGAGAGGAGGAGGAGAGGAGGAGGAGAGGAGAGGAGACGAGGAGAGGAGGAGAGGAGGAGAGGAGACGAGGAGAGGAGAGGAGAGGAGGAGACGAGGAGAGGAGAGGAGAGGAGACGAGGAGAGGAGGAGAGGAGGAGAGGAGACGAGGAGAGGAGAGGAGAGGAGGAGACGAGGAGAGGAGAGGAGAGGAGACGAGGAGAGGAGAGGAGAGGAGGAGAGGAGACGAGAGGAGAGGAGACATTAATTTAAAAAAAGTGAACAGAACCGAGAGAACAGAGAACCTGAGCAGTCAGTGAACGCATCACAGAAGGTGTGTTCACTGACCGTCAGTGATTTCTGAATCACTCAAACAGAAAAAACTTTACAGAATGAAATATAGATTTAATTCAAATGTAATTAATTAATTTTAAAGAACTGAAGCTGTAACAATAAATATGTTTCAATGGTTAAATATGATACAATATTATATTATCATATTATTATAATATTATTAAAACATGTATTATTATACTATATACTATTATTAAAACATATATTATTATATACTATGATATTATTATATTATATTATGTCATATTCATTTATTACATCCAATTATTATACGATATGATATGATATTATTATTTTATATCTAATTATTAAATAATATCACAGACAGACAGACAGCTCACAGACAGACAGACAGACAGACAGACAGACAGACAGCTCACAGACAGACAGCTCACAGACAGACAGCTCACAGACAGACAGACAGGCTCACAGACAGACAGACAGACAGACAGACAGCTCACAGACAGACAGACAGACAGACAGACAGACAGCTCACAGACAGACAGACAGACAGACAGCTCACAGACAGACAGACAGACAGGCTCACAGACAGACAGACAGACAGCTCACAGACAGACAGCTCACCTCCCCACGAAGTTCTCCAGCACGGAGCTCTTTCCCGCGCTCTGCCCGCCCACCACGGCGATCTGCGGCAGGTCCAGACTGTGGTTCTGCCCGGCGGACGCGAAGGCGTCCTGCAGCCGGTTCACCAGCGGGATCAGGTCCTCCATGCCGCGGTTACCCATCCCGGGGCCGGGGGGGGGGGACGGGGAGAGAGAGACAGGTGGAGAGAGAGAGACAGGTGGAGAGAGAGAGACAGGGAGAGAGAGAGGGACGGAGGCTGCAGGACAACGCGCACACACAAGGAGATGCTGCAGCTGACCGTCTGTCGCTCGGCCTCCTGTCTCACGTCACGCAGCTGACCGTCTGTCGCTCGGCCTCCTGTCTCACGTCACGCAGCTGGCCGTCTGTCGCTCGGCCTCCTGTCTCACGTCACGCAGCTGGCCGTCTGTCGCTCGGCCTCCTGTCTCACGTCACGCAGCTGGCCGTCTGTCGCTCGGCCTCCTGTCTCACGTCACGCAGCTGACCGTCTGTCGCTCGGCCTCCTGTCTCACGTCACGCAGCTGGTCGGTATCGATAAGGAGGATGATGAGGATGAGGATGAAGATGTGACCTTCAGCTCCTCTCTCCTCCTCTGCAGGGAGGAACTCGTGCATCCGGTCCGGACCTTCACAATAAAAGCCCGGGACCATCCTCATGCTCCATCATGCTACTACTCTCATTATGTCATAGACATTAAATATATATGTTTAATTATTATATGAAATATATATATATATGTATACACTGTATATATACATATATATGTACAGTGTATATATACACTGTATATATATGTACAGTGTGTATATATGTATATACATATATACACACTGTACATATATATGTAAATATATGTATACACTGTATATATATACACTGTATATACATATATGTATATGCATATACATATATGCATATACATATATGTATATGCATATATGCATATACATATATGTATATGCATATTTATATGTATAAACATATAAACATATAAACATATAAACATATATATATATATATATATATATATATATATACAGTGTATACATGTATATACATATATATGTATATATATATATATATATATATATATACAGTGTATACATGTATATACATATATGTATATGCATATATGTATATACATATATGCATATACATATATGTATATACATATATGTATATACATATATGTATATGCATATACATATATGTATATACATACAGGTGATTGACACATACATACAGGTGATTGACACATACTAACACATACAGGTGATTGACACATACATACAGGTGATTGACACATGCTAACACATACAGGTGATTGACACATACATACAGGTGATTGACACATGCTAATACATACAGGTGATTGACACATGCTAACACATACAGGTGATTGACACATGCTAACACATACAGGTGATTGACACATGCTAACACATACAGGTGATTGACACATACATACAGGTGATTGACACATGCTAACACATACAGGTGATTGACACATGCTAACACATACAGGTGATTGACACATACATACAGGTGATTGACACATGCTAATACATACAGGTGATTGACACATGCTAACACATACAGGTGATTGACACATGCTAACACATACAGGTGATTGACACATGCTAACACATACAGGTGATTGACACATACTAACATACATACAGGTGATTGACACATACTAACATACATACATGTGATTGACACATACTAACATACATACAGGTGATTGACAAATACTAACATACATACAGGTGATTGACACATACTAACATACATACAGGTGATTGACAAATACTAACATACATACAGGTGATTGACACATACTAACATACATACAGGTGATTGACACATACATACAGGTGATTGACACATACATACAGGTGATTGACACATACTAACATACATACAGGTGATTGACACATACATACAGGTGATTGACACATACATACAGGTGATTGACACATACTAACATACATACAGGTGATTGACACATACATACAGGTGATTGACACATACATACAGGTGATTGACACATACTAACATACATACAGGTGATTGACACATACATACAGGTGATTGACACATGCTAACACTTACAGGTGATTGACACATACTAATACATACAGGTGATTGACACATTCTAATACATACAGGTGATTGACACATGCTAACACATACAGGTGATTGAAACATACATACAGGTGATTGACACATACTAATACATACAGGTGATTGACACATACTAACACATACAGGTGATTGACACATGCTAATACATACAGGTGATTGACACATACTAATACATACAGGTGATTGACACATACATACAGGTGATTGACACATACATACAGGTGATTGACACATACTAACATATATACAGGTGATTGACACATACTAACATACATACAGGTGATTGACACATACTAACATACATAAAGGTGATTGACACATACATACAGGTGATTGACACATACATACAGGTGATTGACACATACATACAGGTGATTGACACATGCTAACACTTACAGGTGATTGACACATGCTAATACATACAGGTGATTGACACATACTAATACATACAGGTGATTGACACATACTAATACATACAGGTGATTGACACATACTAACACATACAGGTGATTGACACATGCTAATACATACAGGTGATTGACACATACTAATACATACAGGTGATTGACACATACTAATACATACAGGTGATTGACACATACATACAGGTGATTGACACATACATACAGGTGATTGACACATACTAACATATATACAGGTGATTGACACATACTAACATATATACAGGTGATTGACACATACTAACATACATACAGGTGATTGACACATACTAACATCCATAAAGGTGATTGACACATACATACAGGTGATTGACACATACATACAGGTGATTGACACATACATACAGGTGATTGACACATACATACAGGTGATTGACACATGCTAACACTTACAGGTGATTGACACATGCTAATACATACAGGTGATTGACACATACATACAGGTGATTGACACATACATACAGGTGATTGACACATACATACAGGTGATTGACACATACATACAGGTGATTGACACATGCTAACACTTACAGGTGATTGACACATGCTAATACATACAGGTGATTGACACATACTAATACATACAGGTGATTGACACATGCTAACACATACAGGTTATTGACACATACATACAGGTGATTGACACATACTAATACATACAGGTGATTGACACATACATACAGGTGATTGACACATACTAATACATACAAGTGATTGACACATACTAATACATACAGGTGATTGACACATGCTAACACATACAGTTGATTGACACATACATACAGGTGATTGACACATGCTAATACATACAGGTGATTGACACATGCTAATACATACAGGTGATTGACACATGCTAACGCATACAGGTGATTGACACATACTAATACATAGAGGTGATTGACACATTCTAATACATACAGGTGATTGACACATGCTAACACATACAGGTGATTGAAACATACATACAGGTGATTGACACATACTAATACATACAGGTGATTGACACATACTAACACATACAGGTGATTGACACATGCTAATACATACAGGTGATTGACACATACTAATACATACAGGTGATTGACACATACATACAGGTGATTGACACATACATACAGGTGATTGACACATACTAACATATATACAGGTGATTGACACATACTAACATATATACAGGTGATTGACACATACTAACATACATACAGGTGATTGACACATACTAACATACATACAGGTGATTGACACATACATACAGGTGATTGACACATACATACAGGTGATTGACACATACATACAGGTGATTGACACATGCTAACACTTACAGGTGATTGACACATGCTAATACATACAGGTGATTGACACATACTAATACATACAGGTGATTGACACATGCTAACACATACAGGTGATTGACACATACATACAGGTGATTGACACATACTAATACATACAGGTGATTGACACATACATACAGGTGATTGACACATGCTAATACATACAGGTGATTGACACATGCTAACACATACAGGTGATTGACACATGCTAACACATACAGGTGATTGACACATGCTAACACATACAGGTGATTGACACATACTAACACATACAGGTGATTGACACATACTAACACATACAGGTGATTGACACATGCTAATACATACAGGTGATTGACACATACTAATACATACAGGTGATTGACACATACATACAGGTGATTGACACATACTAACATATATACAGGTGATTGACACATACTAACATATATACAGGTGATTGACACATACTAACATACATACAGGTGATTGACACATACTAACATCCATAAAGGTGATTGACACATACATACAGGTGATTGACACATACATACAGGTGATTGACACATACATACAGGTGATTGACACATACATACAGGTGATTGACACATGCTAACACTTACAGGTGATTGACACATGCTAATACATACAGGTGATTGACACATACATACAGGTGATTGACACATACATACAGGTGATTGACACATACATACAGGTGATTGACACATGCTAACACTTACAGGTGATTGACACATGCTAATACATACAGGTGATTGACACATACTAATACATACAGGTGATTGACACATGCTAACACATACAGGTGATTGACACATACATACAGGTGATTGACACATACTAATACATACAGGTGATTGACACATACATACAGGTGATTGACACATACTAATACATACAGGTGATTGACACATACTAATACATACAGTTGATTGACACATGCTAACACATACAGTTGATTGACACATACATACAGGTGATTGACACATGCTAATACATACAGGTGATTGACACATGCTAATACATACAGGTGATTGACACATGCTAACGCATACAGGTGATTGACACATACATACAGGTGATTGACACATACTAATACATACAGGTGATTGACACATACTAATACATACAGGTGATTGACACATGCTAACACATACAGGTGATTGACACATGCTAACACATACAGGTGATTGACACATACATACAGGTGATTGACACATACATACAGGTGATTGACACATGCTAATACATACAGGTGATTGACACATGCTAACACATACAGGTGATTGACACATGCTAACACATACAGGTGATTGACACATGCTAACACATACAGGTGATTGACACATACATACAGGTGATTGACACATGCTAATACATACAGGTGATTGACACATGCTAACACATACAGGTGATTGACACATACATACAGGTGATTGACACATACTAACATACATACAGGTGATTGACACATACTAACATACATACAGGTGATTGACACATACATACAGGTGATTGACACATACTAACATACATACAGGTGATTGACACATACATACAGGTGATTGACACATACATACAGGTGATTGACACATGCTAACACTTACAGGTGATTGACACATGCTAATACATACAGGTGATTGACACATACTAATACATACAGGTGATTGACACATTCTAATACATACAGGTGATTGACACATGCTAACACATACAGGTGATTGACACATACATACAGGTGATTGACACATACTAATACATACAGGTGATTGACACATACTAACACATACAGGTGATTGACACATGCTAATACATACAGGTGATTGACACATACTAACACATACAGGTGATTGACACATGCTAATACATACAGGTGATTGACACATACTAATACATACAGGTGATTGACACATACATACAGGTGATTGACACATACATACAGGTGATTGACACATACTAACATATATACAGGTGATTGACACATACTAACATATATACAGGTGATTGACACATACTAACATACATACAGGTGATTGACACATACTAACATACATACAGGTGATTGACACATACATACAGGTGATTGACACATACATACAGGTGATTGACACATGCTAACACTTACAGGTGATTGACACATGCTAATACATACAGGTGATTGACACATACTAATACATACAGGTGATTGACACATGCTAATACATACAGGTGATTGACACATGCTAACACATACAGGTGATTGACACATACATACAGGTGATTGACACATACTAATACATACAGGTGCTTGACACATACTAAGACATACAGGTGATTGACACATGCTAATACATACAGGTGATTGACACATGCTAATACATACAGGTGATTGACACATACTAATACATACAGGTGATTGACACATACATACAGGTGATTGACACATACATACAGGTGATTGACACATACTAACATATATACAGGTGATTGACACATACTAACATACATACAGGTGATTGACACATACTAACATACATACAGGTGATTGACACATACATACAGGTGATTGACACATACATACAGGTGATTGACACATACATACAGGTGATTGACACATACATACAGGTCATTGACACATGCTAACACTTACAGGTGATTGACACATGCTAATACATACAGGTGATTGACACATACTAATACATACAGGTGATTGACACATGCTAACACATACAGGTGATTGACACATACATACAGGTGATTGACACATACTAATACATACAGGGGATTGACACATACTAACACATACAGGTGATTGACACATGCTAATACATACAGGTGATTGACACATGCTAATACATACAGGTGATTGACACATGCTAATACATACAGGTGATTGACACATGCTAACACATACAGGTGATTGACACATGCTAACACATACAGGTGATTGACACATACATACAGGTGATTGACACATGCTAACACATACAGGTGATTGACACATGCTAACACATACAGGTGATTGACACATGCTAACACATACAGGTGATTGACACATACTAACACATACAGGTGATTGACACATGCTAATACATACAGGTGATTGACACATACTAATACATACAGGTGATTGACACATACATACAGGTGATTGACACATACTAACATATATACAGGTGATTGACACATACTAACATATATACAGGTGATTGACACATACTAACATACATACAGGTGATTGACACATACTAACATCCATAAAGGTGATTGACACATACATACAGGTGATTGACACATACATACAGGTGATTGACACATACATACAGGTGATTGACACATACATACAGGTGATTGACACATGCTAACACTTACAGGTGATTGACACATGCTAATACATACAGGTGATTGACACATACATACAGGTGATTGACACATACATACAGGTGATTGACACATGCTAACACTTACAGGTGATTGACACATGCTAATACATACAGGTGATTGACACATACTAATACATACAGGTGATTGACACATGCTAACACATACAGGTGATTGACACATACATACAGGTGATTGACACATACTAATACATACAGGTGATTGACACATACATACAGGTGATTGACACATACTAATACATACAGGTGATTGACACATACTAATACATACAGGTGATTGACACATGCTAACACATACAGTTGATTGACACATACATACAGGTGATTGACACATGCTAATACATACAGGTGATTGACACATGCTAATACATACAGGTGATTGACACATGCTAACGCATACAGGTGATTGACACATACATACAGGTGATTGACACATACTAATACATACAGGTGATTGACACATACTAATACATACAGGTGATTGACACATGCTAACACATACAGGTGATTGACACATGCTAACACATACAGGTGATTGACACATGCTAACACATACAGGTGATTGACACATACATACAGGTGATTGACACATGCTAATACATACAGGTGATTGACACAAGCTAACACATACAGGTGATTGACACATGCTAACACATACAGGTGATTGACACATACATACAGGTGATTGACACATGCTAATACATACAGGTGATTGACACATGCTAACACATACAGGTGATTGACACATACATACAGGTGATTGACACATACTAACATACATACAGGTGATTGACACATACTAACATACATACATGTGATTGACACATACTAACATACATACAGGTGATTGACACATACTAACATACATACAGGTGATTGACACATACTAACATACATACAGGTGATTGACACATACATACAGGTGATTGACACATACTAACATACATACAGGTGATTGACACATACATACAGGTGATTGACACATACATACAGGTGATTGACACATGCTAACACTTACAGGTGATTGACACATGCTAATACATACAGGTGATTGACACATGCTAATACATACAGGTGATTGACACATACTAATACATACAGGTGATTGACACATTCTAATACATACAGGTGATTGACACATGCTAACACATACAGGTGATTGACACATACATACAGGTGATTGACACATACTAATACATACAGGTGATTGACACATACTAACACATACAGGTGATTGACACATGCTAATACATACAGGTGATTGACACATACTAATACATACAGGTGATTGACACATACATACAGGTGATTGACACATACATACAGGTGATTGACACATACTAACATATATACAGGTGATTGACACATACTAACATATATACAGGTGATTGACACATACTAACATACATACAGGTGATTGACACATACTAACATACATACAGGTGATTGACACATACATACAGGTGATTGACACATACATACAGGTGATTGACACATGCTAACACTTACAGGTGATTGACACATGCTAATACATACAGGTGATTGACACATACTAATACATACAGGTGATTGACACATGCTAATACATACAGGTGATTGACACATGCTAACACATACAGGTGATTGACACATACATACAGGTGATTGACACATACTAATACATACAGGTGCTTGACACATACTAAGACATACAGGTGATTGACACATGCTAACACATACAGGTGATTGACACATGCTAACACATACAGGTGATTGACACATGCTAACACATACAGGTGATTGACACATACATACAGGTGATTGACACATACTAACACATACAGGTGATTGACACATGCTAATACATACAGGTGATTGACACATGCTAATACATACAGGTGATTGACACATGCTAATACATACAGGTGATTGACACATGCTAACACATACAGGTGATTGACACATACATACAGGTGATTGACACATGCTAATACATACAGGTGATTGACACATGCTAATACATACAGGTGATTGACACATGCTAACACATACAGGTGATTGACACATACATACAGGTGATTGACACATGCTAATACATACAGGTGATTGACACATACTAATACATACAGGTGATTGACACATACTAATACATACAGGTGATTGACACATGCTAACACATACAGGTGATTGACACATGCTAACACATACAGGTGATTGACACATACTAATACATACAGGTGATTGACACATGCTAATACATACAGGTGATTGACACATGCTAATACATACAGGTGATTGACACATGCTAACACATACAGGTGATTGACACATACATACAGGTGATTGACACATGCTAATACATACAGGTGATTGACACATACTAATACATACAGGTGATTGACACATGCTAACACATACAGGTGATTGACACATACATACAGGTGATTGACACATGCTAATACATACAGGTGATTGACACATGCTAATACATACAGGTGATTGACACATGCTAATACATACAGGTGATTGACACATGCTAATACATACAGGTGATTGACACATGCTAATACATACAGGTGATTGACACATGCTAATACATACAGGTGATTGACACATGCTAACATATACAGGTGATTGACACATACATACAGGTGATTGACACATGCTAATACATACAGGTGATTGACACATACTAATACATACAGGTGATTGACACATGCTAATACATACAGGTGATTGACACATGCTAACACATACAGGTGATTGACACATACATACAGGTGATTGACACATGCTAATACATACAGGTGATTGACACATGCTAACACATACAGGTGATTGACACATGCTAATACATACAGGTGATTGACACATGCTAATACATACAGGTGATTGACACATGCTAACACATACAGGTGATTGACACATGCTAACACATACAGGTGATTGACACATGCTAACACATACAGGTGATTGAACGAGGTGTTGTCGTCCGTGAGGTAAACGAGGTGCTGGTTGTCTGGTTCTCTGAGGTATGCACTACTTGACAATGAGTTAGCCCTGGGCATTCTGGGTAAGTGCTGGATCTCATGATCTCTCGTGATGTTGGCTGTAGATCCCTTCCAGCTCTGATCCAGTGGATCACAAAAGCTCCTGATCACTTTCTGGTGAGCTCTCTGAAGATCTGCTCTCTGCTGTCTGTGTTGGAACCGTGCGGCCGCTGTGAGTATCACTGTTTACCTCAAGGTCAACGCCTCCTGAAGGACAACATCAAGACCACTTTGTGCTGCAGGCTCCCCGTCCTGGAGTCATTTCACTGCACGTAAACATGTGGATGGTTGTTCATCCCATTACCTTTCATTATTTATTAATGTATTCATCATTATGATATTACATGTATTATAATAACAGCTGTTTGTATGCTCTCAGACTTTATTTTCATTTTTTGTAAATGTCTTAATTGCCTTTACAGGTGCGCTCCTTCCAGCGTACCTGTTGGATGGACCTTGGAGGTGGAATGAGGACCGGCTGTGGCAGCAACACTGAGGAGCAGCAACCACATTGCTGCAACCATCTCCCCCGTTGCTGCAACCATCTCCCCCGTTGCTGCAACCATCTCTTAGATGGTGACACGTCTTCACCTGTGACGCAGTGGGGGCGGGACCTCACAGACCTTCACAGACCCCTACAGACCCCCACAGACCCTACAGACCTTCACAGACCCACACAGACCCCTACAGACCCCTACAGACCCTCACAGACCCCTACAGACCCTCACAGACCCCTACAGACCCTACAGACCTTCACAGACCCACACAGACCCCTACAGACCCTCACAGACCCCTACAGACCCTACAGACCTTCACAGACCCACACAGACCCCTACAGACCCTCACAGACCCCTACAGACCCTCACAGACCCTCACAGACCCTCACAGACCCCTACAGACCCTACAGACCTTCACAGACCCACACAGACCCTCACAGACTCCTACAGACCCCTACAGACCCTCACAGACCCCTACAGACCCTCACAGACCCCCACAGACCCCTATGGAATATTTAAATGTTTCTTACGGGGGAGCGTGCCCCCGGACCCCCTAGAGGGGTAATATCCTTCTCACCTTTTTCACCCCTGACCCGTTTTCATGCCTGGTGCACTCTATCATTTTATTTTGTAAACCCTTGTTTACCTGAAATGTGCAGTGATTTTATTTTGTACCGCCCTGTTTGGCAGTTGTTTTTCAATAAAATAAAGCAAGCCAATCCACTTTTTCATGTTGATAAGAGCATTAAAATGCACACAAAAAAAATGCGATTAATCGCGAGTTAACTATGACATAAATGCGACTAAATATTTTAATCGCTTGACAGCACTAATATATACACATACACACATACACACACCGTATATTAATATATCTGTGTGCCTTAATCCCCCAAAAGAAACTGATCAATAAAGAAGATGATCCACAGGTTTAAAAGTCTGATTCACTTTTTATTGAAATCATCAGATAGAAACTTTGTTTTCTTGTGTTTCATGGAAGAATATTAAAACTATAATAAATAACTAGGTTGGGACACAGTGATGTCACGGTGATGTCACGGTGATGACAGTGATGTCACGGTGATGACAGTGATGTCACGGTGATGACAGTGATGTCACGGTGATGACAGTGATGTCACGGTGATGACAGTGATGTCACGGTGATGTCACGGTGATGTCACGGTGATGACAGTGATGTCATGGTGATGTCACGGTGATGACAGTGATGTCACGGTGATGTCACGGTGATGTCACGGTGATGACAGTGATGTCACGGTGATGTCACGGTGATGACAGTGATGTCACGGTGATGTCACAGTGATGTCAGACTGTAAATTCAGGGTGAAGTGAGACAGGTGATGAAGGCAGAGACAATGAGGAACTCTTCAGGTCACCTTTAGTCCAGGTGGACCAGCAGAGTCCCTGATCCAGTTCAGACCGCTGTACCTGTCGTCCTCAGGTAGAAGGGTTTCTGTCTCTGCTGGTCCAGGTGAGTCCCTGCTGGTCCAGGTGAGTCCCTGCTGGTCCAGGTGAGTCCCTGCTGGTCCAGGTGAGTCCCTGCTGGTCCAGGTGAGTCCCTGCTGGTCCAGGTGAGTCCCTGCTGGTCCAGGTGAGTCCCTGCTGGTCCAGGTGACTCACTCCTGGTCCAGGTGAGTCCCTGCTGGTCCAGGTGAGTCCCTGCTGGTCCAGGTGACTCACTCCTGGTCCAGGTGAGTCTCTGCTGGTCCAGGTGAGTCCCTGCTGGTCCAGGTGACTCACTCCTGGTCCAGGTGAGTCTCTGCTGGTCCAGGTGAGTCACTGCTGGTCCAGGTGAGTCACTGCTGGTCCAGGTGAGTCCCTGCTGGTCCAGGTGACTCACTCCTGGTCCAGGTGAGTCCCTGCTGGTCCAGGTGACTCACTGCTGGTCCAGGTGAGTCCCTGCTGGTCCAGGGGCAGTTTGACAAAGGCGATGGCGGCGAGCTCCTTGCAGAACTCTTCAAGGACGACAAGTCCTCTCAGCAGAGTCAAGTGCTCCAGTCTGAGGATTAATCCACAGGTTAACTCAGTAAGCTCAGGTTTAGCTCAGGTTTAACTCAGGTTTAACTCAGTAAACTCAGGTTTGGGGCGACTCTAGCTCAGCGGGATGAGTGGTCGTCCTGCAACCACAAGGTAGCCGGTTCGATCCCCAGTCCCCCCATAGCTCACATGTCTCATGTCCCTGAGCAAGACACTGAACCCTCAGCTGCTCCCCGGGCGCCTCACAGGGCTGCCCACTGCTCCCTATCCAGGGATGGGTCACATGCAGAGAAGAATCTCCCCAAGGGGATTAATAAAGTGCATGTTTCTTTTCTTTCTTTACTCAGTAAACTCAGGTTTAACTCAGATAAACTCAGGTTTAACTCAGATAAACTCAGGTTTAACTCAGATAAACTTAGTAAACGAGAGACAGGGGCGACTGTGGCTCAGAGGGTCGGTGGTTGGAGCCCTGGCTCTGCTAGTCCATGTTGATGTGTCCTTGAGACTCTTAACCCCTAATGCTCCCGTTGCTGTGACTACGGTTAGAGAGCAAACATGGAGTCTCTTTGGATAAAAGATCAGCTAAATGAAATGTAAACTCAGTAAAAAGTGCAATATTCTGCAACGGCCACAAAGACCACGACATGTGAGGCAGACAGACAGGTAGTTACCCAGCGGTGTGGTTCAGACCCAGAAGGTCTCTCCTGGTGTTCACCAGTCTGTCTGTCAGGCCGGACACCTGCTGGACCCTCTGCATCAAGTCTCCCATCAACTGAGACACAGGCAGGCAGACAGGTGAGAGAAGCAGGCAGACAGGTGAGAGAGGCAGGCAGACAGGTGAGAGAAGCAGGCAGACAGGTGAGAGAGGCAGGCAGACAGGTGAGAGAGGCAGGCAGACAGGTGAGAGAGGCAGGCAGACAGGTGAGAGAAGCAGGCAGACAGGTGAGAGAAGCAGGCAGACAGGTGAGAGAGGCAGGCAGACAGGTGAGAGAGGCAGGCAGACAGGTGAGAGAAGCAGGCAGACAGGTGAGAGAAGCAGGCAGACAGGTGAGAGAAGCAGGCAGACAGGTGAGAGAGGCAGGCAGACAGGTGAGAGAGGCAGGCAGACAGGTGAGAGAGGCAGGCAGACAGGTGAGAGAGGCAGGCAGACAGGTGAGAGAAGCAGGCAGACAGGTGGAGAGAAGCAGACAGACAGGTGGAGAGAAGCAGACAGACAGGTGAGAGAAGCAGGCAGACAGGTGAGAGAAGCAGGCAGACAGGTGGAGAGAAGCAGGCAGACAGGTGGAGAGAAGCAGACAGACAGGTGGAGAGAAGCAGGCAGACAGGTGAGAGAGGCAGGCAGACAGGTGAGAGAAGCAGGCAGACAGGTGAGAGAAGCAGGCAGACAGGTGAGAGAAGCAGGCAGACAGGTGAGAGAGGCAGGCAGACAGGTGAGAGAGGCAGGCAGACAGGTGAGAGAGGCAGGCAGACAGGTGAGAGAGGCAGGCAGACAGGTGAGAGAGGCAGGCAGACAGGTGAGAGAAGCAGGCAGACAGGTGGAGAGAAGCAGACAGACAGGTGGAGAGAAGCAGACAGACAGGTGAGAGAGGCAGGCAGACAGGTGAGAGAAGCAGGCAGACAGGTGAGAGAAGCAGGCAGACAGGTGAGAGAGGCAGGCAGACAGGTGAGAGAAGCAGGCAGACAGGTGAGAGAGGCAGGCAGACAGGTGAGAGAAGCAGGCAGACAGGTGAGAGAAGCAGGCAGACAGGTGAGAGAAGCAGGCAGACAGGTGAGAGAGGCAGACAGACAGGTGAGAGAAGCAGGCAGACAGGTGAGAGAAGCAGGCAGACAGGTGAGAGAAGCAGGCAGACAGGTGAGAGAAGCAGGCAGACAGGTGAGAGAGGCAGGCAGACAGGTGAGAGAAGCAGACAGACAGGTGAGAGAAGCAGACAGACAGGTGAGAGAAGCAGGCAGACAGGTGAGAGAAGCAGACAGGTGAGAGAAGCAGGCAGACAGGTGAGAGAAGCAGACAGGTGAGAGAAGCAGACAGGTGGAGAGAAGCAGGCAGACAGGTGGAGAGAAACAGGCAGACAGGTGAGAGAGGCAGACAGACAGGTGAGAGAAGCAGGCAGACAGGTGAGAGAAGCAGGCAGACAGGTGGAGAGAAGCAGACAGGTGAGAGAAGCAGGCAGACAGGTGAGAGAGGCAGACAGACAGGTGAGAGAAGCAGGCAGACAGGTGGGAGAGGCAGGCAGACAGGTGGAGAGAAACAGGCAGACAGGTGAGAGAAGCAGGCAGACAGGTGAGAGAAGCAGGCAGACAGGTGAGAGAAACAGGCAGACAGGTGGAGAGAAACAGGCAGACAGGTGAGAGAAGCAGGCAGACAGGTGAGAGAAGCAGGCAGACAGGTGGAGAGAAACAGACAGACAGGTGAGAGAAGCAGACAGACAGGTGGAGAGAAGCAGACAGGTGAGAGAAGCAGGCAGACAGGTGGAGAGAAGCAGACAGACAGGTGGAGAGAAGCAGACAGACAGGTGGAGAGAAGCAGACAGGTAGAGAGAAGCAGACAGACAGGTGAGAGAAGCAGACAGACAGGTGGAGAGAAGCAGGCAGACAGGTGAGAGAAGCAGACAGACAGGTGAGAGAAGCAGACAGACAGGTGGAGAGAAGCAGACAGACAGGTGAGAGAAGCAGACAGACAGGTGAGAGAAGCAGACAGACAGGTGAGAGAAGCAGACAGACAGGTGGAGAGAAGCAGACAGGTGAGAGAAGCAGACAGACAGGTGGAGAGAAGCAGACAGACAGGTGGAGAGAAACAGACAGACAGGTGGAGAGAAACAGACAGACAGGTGGAGAGAAACAGGCAGACAGGTGGAGAGAAGCAGACAGACAGGTGAGAGAAGCAGACAGACAGGTGGAGAGAAGCAGACAGACAGGTGAGAGAAGCAGACAGACAGGTGGAGAGAAGCAGACAGGTGAGAGAAGCAGACAGACAGGTGAGAGAAGCAGACAGACAGGTGGAGAGAAGCAGACAGGTGAGAGAAGCAGACAGACAGGTGAGAGAAGCAGACAGACAGGTGGAGAGAAGCAGGCAGACAGGTGAGAGAAGCAGACAGACAGGTGAGAGAAGCAGACAGACAGGTGGAGAGAAGCAGACAGACAGGTGAGAGAAGCAGACAGACAGGTGAGAGAAGCAGACAGACAGGTGAGAGAAGCAGACAGACAGGTGGAGAGAAACAGGCAGACAGGTGGAGAGAAGCAGACAGACAGGTGAGAGAAGCAGACAGACAGGTGAGAGAAGCAGACAGACAGGTGGAGAGAAACAGGCAGACAGGTGAGAGAAGCAGACAGACAGGTGAGAGAAGCAGGCAGACAGGTGAGAGAAGCAGGCAGACAGGTGGAGAGAAGCAGACAGACAGGTGGAGAGAAGCAGACAGGTAGAGAGAAGCAGACAGACAGGTGGAGAGAAGCAGACAGACAGGTGAGAGAAGCAGACAGACAGGTGAGAGAAGCAGGCAGACAGGTGGAGAGAAACAGACAGACAGGTGGAGAGAAACAGACAGACAGGTGGAGAGAAGCAGACAGACAGGTGGAGAGAAGCAGACAGACAGGTGGAGAGAAGCAGGCAGACAGGTGGAGAGAAGCAGACAGACAGGTGGAGAGAAGCAGACAGACAGGTGAGAGAAGCAGACAGACAGGTGAGAGAAGCAGACGGACAGGTGGAGAGAAGCAGACAGACAGGTGAGAGAAGCAGGCAGACAGGTGGAGAGAAGCAGGCAGACAGGTGAGAGAAGCAGGCAGACAGGTGAGAGAAGCAGACAGACAGGTGGAGAGAAACAGACAGACAGGTGAGAGAAGCAGACAGACAGGTGGAGAGAAGCAGGCAGACAGGTGAGAGAAGCAGACAGACAGGTGAGAGAAACAGACAGACAGGTGAGAGAAGCAGGCAGACAGGTGGAGAGAAGCAGGCAGACAGGTGAGAGAAGCAGGCAGACAGGTGAGAGAAGCAGACAGACAGGTGGAGAGAAACAGACAGACAGGTGAGAGAAGCAGACAGACAGGTGGAGAGAAGCAGGCAGACAGGTGAGAGAAGCAGACAGACAGGTGAGAGAAGCAGGCAGACAGGTGGAGAGAAACAGACAGACAGGTGGAGAGAAGCAGACAGACAGGTGAGAGAAGCAGACAGACAGGTAGAGAGAAGCAGACAGACAGGTGGAGAGAAGCAGACAGACAGGTGGAGAGAAGCAGACAGACAGGTGGAGAGAAGCAGACAGACAGGTAGAGAGAAGCAGACAGACAGGTGGAGAGAAGCAGACAGACAGGTGGAGAGAAGCAGACAGACAGGTGGAGAGAAGCAGACAGACAGGTGAGAGAAGCAGACAGACAGGTGGAGAGAAGCAGACAGACAGGTGGAGAGAAGCAGACAGACAGGTAGAGAGAAGCAGACAGGTAGAGAGAAGCAGACAGACAGGTGGAGAGAAGCAGACAGACAGGTAGAGAGAAGCAGACAGACAGGTGGAGAGAAGCAGACAGACAGGTGGAGAGAAGCAGACAGACAGGTGGAGAGAAGCAGACAGACAGGTGGAGAGAAGCAGACAGACAGGTGGAGAGAAGCAGACAGACAGGTGAGAGAAGCAGACAGACAGGTGGAGAGAAGCAGACAGACAGGTGGAGAGAAGCAGACAGACAGGTAGAGAGAAGCAGACAGGTAGAGAGAAGCAGACAGACAGGTGGAGAGAAGCAGACAGACAGGTAGAGAGAAGCAGACAGACAGGTGGAGAGAAACAGACAGACAGGTGGAGAGAAGCAGACAGACAGGTAGAGAGAAGCAGACAGACAGGTAGAGAGAAGCAGACAGGTAGAGAGAAGCAGACAGGTAGAGAGAAGCAGACAGACAGGTGGAGAGAAGCAGACAGACAGGTAGAGAGAAGCAGACAGACAGGTGGAGAGAAACAGACAGACAGGTGGAGAGAAGCAGACAGACAGGTAGAGAGAAGCAGACAGACAGGTAGAGAGAAGCAGACAGACAGGTGAGAGAAGCAGACAGACAGGTGGAGAGAAACAGGCAGACAGGTGGAGAGAAGCAGACAGACAGGTGAGAGAAGCAGACAGACAGGTGAGAGAAGCAGACAGACAGGTGGAGAGAAACAGGCAGACAGGTGGAGAGAAGCAGACAGGTAGAGAGAAGCAGACAGACAGGTGGAGAGAAGCAGACAGACAGGTGAGAGAAGCAGACAGACAGGTGAGAGAAGCAGGCAGACAGGTGGAGAGAAACAGACAGACAGGTGGAGAGAAACAGACAGACAGGTGGAGAGAAGCAGACAGACAGGTGGAGAGAAGCAGACAGACAGGTGAGAGAAGCAGGCAGACAGGTGGAGAGAAGCAGACGGACAGGTGGAGAGAAGCAGACAGGTGGAGAGAAGCAGACAGACAGGTGGAGAGAAGCAGACAGACAGGTGGAGAGAAGCAGACAGACAGGTGAGAGAAGCAGACAGACAGGTGAGAGAAGCAGACGGACAGGTGGAGAGAAGCAGACAGACAGGTGAGAGAAGCAGACGGACAGGTGGAGAGAAGCAGACAGACAGGTGAGAGAAGCAGGCAGACAGGTGGAGAGAAGCAGGCAGACAGGTGGAGAGAAGCAGGCAGACAGGTGAGAGAAGCAGACAGACAGGTGGAGAGAAACAGACAGACAGGTGAGAGAAGCAGACAGACAGGTGGAGAGAAGCAGGCAGACAGGTGAGAGAAGCAGACAGACAGGTGAGAGAAACAGACAGACAGGTGAGAGAAGCAGGCAGACAGGTGGAGAGAAGCAGGCAGACAGGTGAGAGAAGCAGGCAGACAGGTGAGAGAAGCAGACAGACAGGTGGAGAGAAACAGACAGACAGGTGAGAGAAGCAGACAGACAGGTGGAGAGAAGCAGGCAGACAGGTGAGAGAAGCAGACAGACAGGTGAGAGAAGCAGGCAGACAGGTGGAGAGAAACAGACAGACAGGTGGAGAGAAGCAGACAGACAGGTGAGAGAAGCAGACAGACAGGTAGAGAGAAGCAGACAGGTAGAGAGAAGCAGACAGACAGGTGGAGAGAAGCAGACAGACAGGTGGAGAGAAGCAGACAGACAGGTAGAGAGAAGCAGACAGACAGGTGGAGAGAAGCAGACAGACAGGTGGAGAGAAGCAGACAGACAGGTGGAGAGAAGCAGACAGACAGGTGGAGAGAAGCAGACAGACAGGTGAGAGAAGCAGACAGACAGGTGGAGAGAAGCAGACAGACAGGTGGAGAGAAGCAGACAGACAGGTAGAGAGAAGCAGACAGGTAGAGAGAAGCAGACAGACAGGTGGAGAGAAGCAGACAGACAGGTAGAGAGAAGCAGACAGACAGGTGGAGAGAAGCAGACAGACAGGTGGAGAGAAGCAGACAGACAGGTGGAGAGAAGCAGACAGACAGGTGGAGAGAAGCAGACAGACAGGTGAGAGAAGCAGACAGACAGGTGGAGAGAAGCAGACAGACAGGTGGAGAGAAGCAGACAGACAGGTAGAGAGAAGCAGACAGGTAGAGAGAAGCAGACAGACAGGTGGAGAGAAGCAGACAGACAGGTAGAGAGAAGCAGACAGACAGGTGGAGAGAAACAGACAGACAGGTGGAGAGAAGCAGACAGACAGGTAGAGAGAAGCAGACAGACAGGTAGAGAGAAGCAGACAGGTAGAGAGAAGCAGACAGGTAGAGAGAAGCAGACAGACAGGTGGAGAGAAGCAGACAGACAGGTAGAGAGAAGCAGACAGACAGGTGGAGAGAAACAGACAGACAGGTGGAGAGAAGCAGACAGACAGGTAGAGAGAAGCAGACAGACAGGTAGAGAGAAGCAGACAGACAGGTGGAGAGAAGCAGACAGACAGGTAGAGAGAAGCAGGCAGACAGGTGAGAGAAGCAGGCAGACAGGTGAGAGAAGCAGACAGGCAGGTGAGAGAAGCAGACAGACAGGTGAGAGAAGCAGACAGGCAGGTGGAGAGAAGCAGACAGGCAGGTGGAGAGAAGCAGACAGACAGGTAGAGAGAAGCAGACAGGTAGAGAGAAGCAGACAGACAGGTAGAGAGAAGCAGACAGACAGGTGAGAGAAGCAGACAGACAGGTAGAGAGAAGCAGACAGGTGGAGAGAAGCAGACAGACAGGTGGAGAGAAGCAGACAGACAGGTGGAGAGAAACAGACAGACAGGTGAGAGAAGCAGACAGACAGGTGAGAGAAGCAGACAGACAGGTGAGAGAAGCAGACAGACAGGTGAGAGAAGCAGGCAGACAGGTGGAGAGAAGCAGACAGACAGGTGAGAGAAGCAGACAGACAGGTGAGAGAAGCAGACAGACAGGTGAGAGAAGCAGACAGACAGGTAGAGAGAAGCAGACAGACAGGTGAGAGAAGCAGACAGACAGGTGAGAGAAGCAGACAGACAGGTGAGAGAAGCAGACAGACAGGTGAGAGAAGCAGACAGACAGGTAGAGAGAAGCAGACAGACAGGTGAGAGAAGCAGACAGACAGGTGAGAGAAGCAGACAGGTGAGAGAAGCAGACAGACAGGTGGAGAGAAGCAGACAGACAGTCCATTCATTCTGAATATAGATGGGACTTCACAGTTTCATCAGACTAGTGAGACAGGTGTCTGTCTGTGTGTCTCACCCTGATGAGGACAGAGAACAGCGACCTGGAGCAGTGAGACAGGTGGATGTAGGGGTTGAGCAGGTATTCCTGCAGCAGCGGGTGCTGGAAGGCCGACAGTCTGGACAGAAGAGCCGTCACCTTCAGGTTCAGCTCGTACGGCTGCAACCACACGAGAGACAGACAGGTGTACAGGTGAGTCATCACGAGAGACAGACAGGTGTACAGGTGAGTCATCACGAGAGACAGACAGGTGTACAGGTGAGTCATCACGAGAGACAGACAGGTGTACAGGTGAGTCATCACGAGAGACAGACAGGTGTACAGGTGAGTCATCACGAGAGACAGACAGGTAACCGTGACATCAGACAGACAGGTAACTGTGACATCAGACAGACAGGTGGCCGTGACATCAGACAGACAGGTAACCGTGACATCAGACAGACAGGTGGCTGTGACATCAGACAGACAGGTGGCCGTGACATCAGACAGACAGGTAACCGTGACATCAGACAGACAGGTAACCGTGACATCAGACAGACAGGTAACCGTGACATCAGACAGACAGGTAACCGTGACATCAGACAGACAGGTAACCGTGACATCAGACAGACAGGTAACCGTGACATCAGACAGACAGGTAACCGTGACATCAGACAGACAGGTAACCGTGACATCAGACAGACAGGTAACCGTGACATCAGACAGACAGGTAACCGTGACATCAGACAGACAGGTAACCGTGACATCAGACAGACAGGTGACCGTGACATCAGACAGACAGGTGACCGTGACATCAGACAGACAGGTAACCGTGACATCAGACAGACAGGTAACCGTGACATCAGACAGACAGGTAACCGTGACATCAGACAGACAGGTAACCGTGACATCAGACAGACAGGTGACCGTGACATCAGACAGACAGGTAACCGTGACATCAGACAGACAGGTAACCGTGACATCAGACAGACAGGTAACCGTGACATCAGACAGACAGGTAACCGTGACATCAGACAGACAGGTAACCGTGACATCAGACAGACAGGTAACCGTGACATCAGACAGACAGGTAACTGTGACATCAGACAGACAGGTAACCGTGACATCAGACAGACAGGTGGCTGTGACATCAGACAGACAGGTAACCGTGACATCAGACAGACAGGTAACCGTGACATCAGACAGACAGGTAACCGTGACATCAGACAGACAGGTAACCGTGACATCAGACAGACAGGTAACCGTGACATCAGACAGACAGGTGGCTGTGACATCAGACAGACAGGTAACCGTGACATCAGACAGACAGGTAACCGTGACATCAGACAGACAGGTGGCTGTGACATCAGACAGACAGGTAACCGTGACATCAGACAGACAGGTAACCGTGACATCAGACAGACAGGTAACCGTGACATCAGACAGACAGGTAACCGTGACATCAGACAGACAGGTGACCGTGACATCAGACAGACAGGTAACCGTGACATCAGACAGACAGGTAACCGTGACATCAGACAGACAGGTAACCGTGACATCAGACAGACAGGTGGCTGTGACATCAGACAGACAGGTAACCGTGACATCAGACAGACAGGTAACCGTGACATCAGACAGACAGGTAACTGTGACATCAGACAGACAGGTAACCGTGACATCAGACAGACAGGTGGCTGTGACATCAGACAGACAGGTGGCTGTGACATCAGACAGACAGGTAACCGTGACATCAGACAGACAGGTAACCGTGACATCAGACAGACAGGTGGCTGTGACATCAGACAGACAGGTGACCGTGACATCAGACAGACAGGTAACCGTGACATCAGACAGACAGGTAACCGTGACATCAGACAGACAGGTGACCGTGACATCAGACAGACAGGTGACCGTGACATCAGACAGACAGGTGACCGTGACATCAGACAGACAGGTGACCGTGACATCAGACAGACAGGTGACCGTGACATCAGACAGACAGGTAACCGTGACATCAGACAGACAGGTGACCGTGACATCAGACAGACAGGTGACCGTGACATCAGACAGACAGGTGACCGTGACATCAGACAGACAGGTAACCGTGACATCAGACAGACAGGTGACCGTGACATCAGACAGACAGGTGACCGTGACATCAGACAGACAGGTGACCGTGACATCAGACAGACAGGTAACCGTGACATCAGACAGACAGGTGACCGTGACATCAGACAGACAGGTGACCGTGACATCAGACAGACAGGTGACCGTGACATCAGACAGACAGGTGACCGTGACATCAGACAGACAGGTGACCGTGACATCAGACAGACAGGTGACCGTGACATCAGACAGACAGGTGACCGTGACATCAGACAGACAGGTAACTGTGACATCAGACAGACAGGTGACCGTGACATCAGACAGACAGGTGACCGTGACATCAGACAGACAGGTGACCGTGACATCAGACAGACAGGTGACCGTGACATCAGACAGACAGGTGACCGTGACATCAGACAGACAGGTGACCGTGACATCAGACAGACAGGTAACTGTGACATCAGACAGACAGGTGACCGTGACATCAGACAGACAGGTGACCGTGACATCAGACAGACAGGTGACCGTGACATCAGACAGACAGGTGACCGTGACATCAGACAGACAGGTGACCGTGACATCAGACAGACAGGTAACCGTGACATCAGACAGACAGGTGACCGTGACATCAGACAGACAGGTGACCGT